>JAPKLX010000066.1:301987-318730 GCA_026898415.1 Leonotis leonurus | reverse complement strand
CAAATTAATGACTCAAATGCTCGTGATCTCCAAATGCGTAGCATCAAACAATCTAAGCATCAACTTATAATTCATAATTGCAAATCAATGACTTACAAAACCTTAAATGTGTAATTTAATATCACACTAATAGCCTCGCCTTCTGTTCAACTCCAAATAATTCAACTCCTCTATTCAACTCTCATAAAGCACCCTCCTTTTATTGTCACTCAATTATTTTTCTTATTCGCTGTTACACATGTGCAATCATCCTTTAAATTTGTAATTTAATAGACCACTAATATACTATCGTCCTCTCCGTAACTAATTAATCTTTATTTTACTATGTCAATACTTATTAATAATCAGGGTTATAAAAATGAGTCAAGATTGGATGTACTTGCGGTTACTTCCGAATGCGGGATTTAATCCACAATTTCTTTCTGGGCTTGAAGAGTTCTTAAGATTTGCAAGTAGTCAACACCAGTACATAGATGGAGAAAAATTAAGTGTCCGTGTGTGAAGTGTAGGAATATATGGTTTAGAAGTACATATTTTGTACAGCTACATCATGCAAGAAAATATTTCACACGGGGTTACGAGATCTGGAGGTTTCATGGGAAAACTGAAATACCTTCAGATGTTCAAGAAACACGTGTCGATGTAGATGTAGAACCTAAAGAAGATTACGGGACATACCACGAGATGGTTCATGATCTCGGGGGTCCTAGTTTTAACAATTCAGATGTCGAAGAAGATTCAAATGCTACAGCAAGATTGTTGTACGAGTTGTTGGATGCCGCTGATAAAGAGTTATACCCTGGGTGTAAGAACCACACTCAGTTGTCTTTTGTGACTCGCCTGATGACTTTGAAGGCCCGTTCTGGAATGCCACAAAAATATTTTAATGAAATGTGTGTTTTATTAAACGAAGCATTTCCAAATCATCACAAAGTACCCATGAACTACTACAGCACACATCAATTGCTACATGCAATGGGTTTACCTGTAGAAAAGATAGACTCATGTATGAATCGTTGTATGATCTATTGGGAGATATATAAGAATTATATTTGCGGGATAAAGAGGAGGAGAAATGATCCCCACCGAGAGGTGGAAAGCTGAGATGGTGGACTGATGACGTCTGGGCGGGTTGACTCGCTTACTTGTCTCAGGATGATGTTATCGCTAAATCCCAGGCAGCGAGGCGCAACCGGATGTTTGAGCCTCAGAGACCGGGGACTGGTCCTATCAAGCATAGGGGAGGTTCGAAGTCCATCATGCAACGAGCTGAGAAAAATGTAATTTCAAATCATAATTTCAATAATATTTTATAGTTTTAATTCATATACACATGTTTCAGTAACACAACCCGATTGGTTTATCATGCATAGGCTGCTGAGAGGGGAGTACGTCCGATAGACTGCATGTTCGAGTCATTTCTCAATGAGCATCGGTACGAAGACGGGACGTACACCGATGCGAAATCGAAGGTGATAGTGGTAAGTCTTAATTTCAAAGTAATATATATAGTTTATAATTTCAACCTTTATAATATGTTATTAACAAATGTTCATTTCTCGTTTACATGCAGACTGGGGTGTTTACTCGTGCTAACGCGGAACAGGCCCAGCTACCTAAGGGGGACCACGATGCGGTGGACACCAACGAGCTATGCTTGGAGGTTCTTAGCTCCCCAGACAAGAAGAAGAGGTTGTTCGGTACATGAGGCGTAGTGAAGGCGTTGAGAACCTCTAGGTTCGGTGGATCGTCGTCTGCCTCACGAGCCACCAGTAGCGAGGTTGACAACCTGCGGCGCCGAGTCGAGTAGCATGATCGCGAGCGCCAGGAGTACATTGCTGAGCAGAGAAGATTGGCTGACCAAATGGCGTTCATGCAGTCTCAGTACGCTCAGATGATGCAGTGGATGCAGTCTCAGCAGCAGGGAGGAGCTGGTGGTCCCTCATTTCCCCCGTTTTCCCCTCTGAGTTTTCCCGATTCTAATTCCTAGACTCTTATCATGTATTTGATAAACATATGTGTACGGTTGCTACATTCATACTATAGTTTGTATTTGAACAACTATAACATCTTTGGTTATATTACATTTCGAATTTCAATCGATTTGGTGGATTTTAAATTATCGTTGAATGTTCTATTATATTTGTATTGTTTTTTGTAACAGGTTATAGGTTACCGGTATTACAAAAACAAAAAATAATAATTTAAAACTAACGACGGACTGTGAATTTGTCGTTAGGCCAACGGTCAGACTCTAACGACGGACCAATCCATCGTTAACCCTCCGGCGCCGTCAACGGCCACTGTGGGAAACTGACGACGAAATATAGAGTCTGTCGTTAGTAACGACGGTCACTATCCGTCGTTAGCTAACGACGAACTCTATATTCCGTCGTCATTAGGGCTAACGACGATCAAAATATATACGGACATGGTTCGTCGTTAGTCCGTCGTTAGACCTCACAGACGACGGATTTTCAAGGCTAACGACGGAATATTCCGTCGCCTGTGGTCCTTTTTTTGTAGTGTTAGAGCAACTAACAGATCATCACTTTTGCACGCAATCAGTTTCGTCACTTTGATATCGTTAATTGAGTATATCAACCTCTCCTCTCTCTCTCTCATAAAAAGAAGTTAGACCTACTATACTAGCGAGCTAATTTGGTAAGTCATTAAGTTTACCTTTCAGTCTTGATGTTAAAAATAACCAAGAAAAATTAGATTTTAATTTATTTCATTCCTCCATGCACCAAACATACTCTACTATTATCGAATATTTGAATAGAATTATTTGAACACCTACAATCTTAGAATAGCTATAGATTCTTTCATCCCAAATAAGTGAGTTGAGTTGAGTCTCGGCTGGATATGGTAATGATGCCTTTTCATATATACTTTTTCTTGCAATAAACATGTTTGCATTTTGCTTATATATGGTGGACTCTATATATAGTTTGCCTTTTCCGAATTCTAATTTAATTTATTTTCTAAATTCATAAATTCTAATTTAATTTATTTCTCATAATATTTAAATCATTACTAAAATTATTTAACTTTTGGTACCATATAATAAATATGTAAAACTAACTTTAAATCAAAATGTAAAAATATATCCAATGCAAATATTATAGATTAGTGGGTTACCTACAAATACAATCATAAACCCAATAAAACAATCCACTATTATAGATTAAAAACTTATTCCTTGTTGAATAAATAAACTACTCCAATACAAAGTTCTCTAACTCATACTAATATACATACTTATAACTAATACAAGTCTCATTTCTTCCTTACTTGTGTATATGAAAGTATAAAACACTCAACAGTTGAAATAGATGCAGCTCTCCATCATATATAACATTTACAAATTCTAGATATGATTTCATCTTTTCTCTCAATAAGAGATTCGCCCTCTTAGAATATTATCATACATGTCTCATGTGCATATATAATAATAAGTCGGACCGTGAAACACTGAAACATAACACAAACAGAACAGTTCACAACTTTGTTCAAATGTTAACATATATAGATATATTACATAAATAGCCAATAAAATACATTCTATTTCATACACTCACTTATATATGTATACACAAGCATTGTCTCACTACAAAATTTTAGAATATATTATATTTATTTTTTTTCAATCTTATTTCGATACATATTAATTAAAATAATATTCTAATTATAAGACCTAGAATTAAAATACAAAATAGAACACAAAATCTCATTTGCACATTTATTTGTTTATTTATTTTAATATTTTAATATATTTAAAAGTTGACGGAATATCTTCTCCCCCCTAAATCGAATGCTTCCTCTATTTAACACTAGTGACTAACAAAGACTCTCCATACTTGCCTTTCTCTCTCTCTCTCTCTCTCATAATATATACTACTGAAAAAGAACTCTTCAACATTCAAACCCTCATAAATTTGAACAAATGGCATCTGATTACTCTTTCCTCTTCATTCCCACTTCCCCAACACTCCACACCGTCGAGCTTCTGCTGTGCTTCCTTTTGTTCATGGCAGTTTTCGGGCTGTGGCTGACCCCAGGTGGCCTTGCATGGGCTCTATCAAGGGCCCGATCCCGAACCCACACCGTGATCCCCGGGCCCTCCGGACTCCCCTTTCTGGGGCTTGCTCTCGCCTTCACAAACTCACTCACCCACAGAATCCTCTCCTCCCTCTCTAAGACCTCCAATGCCTCCTATCTCATGGCCTTCTCAGTCGGCTTCACTCCCTTCATCATCTCTAGCAACGTTCAAACAGCCAAAGAAATCTTGAACAGCTCCGCCTTTGCCGACCGGCCCATTAAGGAATCAGCCCGCGGGCTTCTCTTCCACAGGGCCATGGGGTTCGCACCATATGGAGATTACTGGAGGGGGCTGAGGAGGATTTCAGCCCTTCATCTCTTCAGCCCTCGACAAGTGGCCCGGCTCGGGGGATCAAGGGGGGACATAGGGAGGAAGATGGTGGAGAAAATCACCAAGAAAATGGAGGAAGATGGTGATGGGGTAATTAGGGTTAGAGATGAGCTTCATTTTGCATCACTCAAGAATGTGATGATGAGTGTGTTTGGGGAATGGTTTGGTGATTTTGGGGAGTTGGAAGGGCTGGTGAGGGAAGGGTATCAACTGTTGGGGATTTTCAATTGGAGTGATCATTTTCCTATTTTGGGGTGGCTTGATTTGCAGGGGGTGAGGAGGAGGAGTGAGGATTTGGTTGGGAGAGTTGGTGTTTTTGTTGGGAAAATTGTGGATGAGCATAGGATATTGAAGAAGAAGAAGAAGAATAACAATAGGGCTTCTGCTAAAAACTATGATGATGGTCATCAGGATTTTGAGAGTGATGATGAGTGTTTTCTTGATGTTTTGCTTGATTTGGAGGAGGAAAATAGATTGGATGATTCTGACATGATTGCTCTTCTCTGGGTACGTGTTACTTCTCTTTCTTTCTTCTTAACTTTCCTTTGGAGAAAAACATATTTGCATCTAGGGTTTTGGTTTCTTGATTTTGCCAAATGGGGTTTGGTGGTCCCTCTATTATGTTATTGTGCAACATATCATTGCATTACTAAATGATACTGTTTATACTTTAGATAGTTAATGTAACATATTCTTAAATTTTACTAATGAAAATTCTTAACTATTTTCTATGCTCAACAAATTTCCTTAAGCAAAATAGAGAGGATTCAGATTAGTTGTCAGACAAATTAAAGTGTGAACATGCATGACTTGTAATCATTAATTAAGACATGGTATGCAATATACTGCATCTAGAATCTTCATCATTTACCACATATATATATATATATATATATATATATAATATAGTTTGGGTGCATCAAATGATGAATTGATCAATCTATATTCTTCTTTTACTTCTTTTTTTTTCAGATTCTTTTTGGATATCACAATGACAAGGTTATAACAGTAGATGCAACAATTAGATATGTGGAATCTGAACACCTCAATATAAGCACTTTAAATGGTTCCATGTGACAACAACATTTCATTCATCTATATATTTTTGCTTCAATTCCTATATATATGTGCGCGCGCGCTTTGTGCCTATATATATATATACACTTTTCAATGATCCAAAATGAAATATTCTCTTTCGTCTGTTTCAGGAAATGATGTTCAGGGGAACTGATACTGTTGCAATTCTTTTAGAATGGATTCTGGCAAGAATGATTCTTCATCCACACATCCAAACCAAGGCCCAACACGAGCTCGACACAGTGATTGGTCCCAACGACACAACCCTAGTAACCCATTCCCATCTCACAAAGCTCCCTTACCTCCAAGCCATAGTAAAAGAAACACTTAGGCTGCACCCTCCAGGGCCCCTCCTCTCATGGGCCCGCCTGGCCATCCATGACACTTATCTGGGCCCACATTTCATTCCGGCTGGCACCACGGCCATGGTCAACATGTGGGCCATAACCCACGACGACAAGGTTTGGGCCGAGCCCATGAAGTTCAGACCCGAGCGCTTCATAGAGGACGATGTGGCGATCATGGGGTCCGATATGAGATTAGCACCCTTCGGGTCGGGTAGGAGGGTTTGTCCTGGTAAGGCTATGGGTCTTGCTACTGTCCATCTTTGGTTGGCTCAGTTGCTTCACAACTTTAGGTGGATTAGTGATTATGATCAGGAAGTGGATTTATCAGAGTGCTTGACATTATCCATGGAACTGAAGCATCCATTGGAATGCAAAGCTATTCCCAGAACCAGAGGCTTGTTGAAATAATTTGGCTCTTTTGGCTATTTATAACAAATTAAGCATGAATTTGTACTCGTTTTGATTGAAATATGTTTGTCTTTCTCTTCTTGAAGATGTATGGTGTTAGTGTTGGTTGGTTTGAACTCAAAGGTCGAGGTCATGCATGAGATGCATAAGCTTAAGATCAGAATATAGAGTTTGTTTGTTTGTTTTGGAAATCATGTATATGAGGTTGAGTGATGAGTGTGTGATTGTGTAATTATTCAGAATATTGATATTTAAAGAGTTGCATGTGATGGTTGATATATATATATATATATATAGTGGCGGTTTCAATTAAAAATGGAGAAAACAGAAAAAAATTAAAAAATTGGAAATTGAACTCATGCGTCGATTAGAATGAATTTAATGATTATAATTAATTCCTAAATTTTCGAATTTTATTGTTGTAGGCGTATTGCATTGTATGATAGTAATAAGGGTAAATTCGTATATTTCCTCTTGTGCAGTTTTATGTGATATTCAAATTGATATGAATCTCACTAATTGCAACTGCATTAAAGAGAGAGAAAATTTCCTTCAACTCCACAATCAACTGCCGTTTTATTTATTATTGCGTTGTATAGTAACGTAATTTGTATTAGACATATATTAGTGTTAGATTGTATAGTTACGTAATTTGCATTAGACATATATCACTCTGTCCTCTTGAAAGAGAGGCGTATTCCATTTTGAGATATCCTCTCCAAAGAGAGGCATTTCTCAAAATGAAAATAATAAGGTGTGTTTAATTATAATAAGAGTGCAATTAGTAAACACTAATTGCACCTTTTTTTTCCTTTATATTACACCACTTTAAACTTAAGTAAAGACTCATTAATTTGTGTGCCGAAAAGATATGCATCTCTTTGAAGAAGACGGACAGGTATATTGTACTACCATTTAATTTTTGGTAGTTGGAGAAATTTATGGTATAACATCATCTTCCAAAAATATTTGAAAATGCCCATAATTAATTCGAATTATGAGAATTTTAATTGGGAAACCAACCGGAAACCACTCAACCGCTCAACTGCATGCAATAACGATTTACACTATTTTCGTCACAGCAAAACATCTGATATCAGAATTTTAAATGCCCCTAATTTATTGATGCATTGTAATCTGTAAAAAATTATAAATTAGTTGGAACTGAAATGTAAAGAGTGCAACAACAGTCAATTTTGCATTAATATTTTTCGACGTATAAACAATGCAAAAACTTAAGTATTTAAATGCAAATATGAATTTCGTTGATGCAAACATATGCAAGTTTATTCAACTAGCCGTGATGTGAGCTGCCGGACATGAGAGATGGTCGTCGCGGGCGCCATCTTCCTTGCTGGAGACATCCATGCACAGGTAGAGGAGGCCGTTATCAACAGCGAGTGGTCACACAATCCAAAAATTGATAGGTACAACTCAGAGGCCGATTTCTCCTTCTCCTACTTCGTCGTCTTCATCGTGTTGTTCCACATTGGCTTCCCCGCCGCTGCCTTGCCCTTCAATTTCTTTCAGATTTCTGGATAATTTTAAACCTAGATCCTCTTTGTTACAGGCGCTGCATAATTGATGAACTTCGAACAAGCGCTGGGAGAGAGAAGGAAGTGCAGCAGTTCGAAAGAAGAGGACTGTGATGACAAACTCGATCACCACTTCACGGAGAAGAAGCGGCGGCAGCTAACTTCGGAGCAGGTTTATGGAGAATCATCGCGAGAAATAGATTGAATATCAGAAAGGGAGGAGATATCTTTCTTTTTTCTCTCCTCAATATAACCGTCAATTACTAACTTAATTAGTAGAATTAGTTATTTTTTCTATCATGTTATGACGACATAAATGTTCTTATCATAATATTTTTGAAATATTTTAATATATTTAAAAATTAATAAATCTAGATAGACTATAATCGTTGATCTATTAAAATTAATAATTGAGATCATTTCCTATTTTCTATTAAAAAATCACTTTTATATGATGAACGTTATATATATATATATAGCAAAAACTCGCTAACGGCATGCTTTTCGTTGCTTGTTTTTGGTATTTTAATTATTACGCTTGATGGTGATGAGTATGTGTTACATGCATTATAATATATGTCATCAATTCAATTATTCCATGGGGATAAATGTACAAAATATTAAGTTTTTTTAATTTTAAAGAGAAAAATTATTAATGTAAATCTAAATTAAAGATGAGTATTTGATTATTTTGGGAAAAACAAAACGTCCTTTGATTATATGCATGGCATGCATGTACTGAATACTGAGAGATATTCTTAAATATTAAGAATACATGCATGTATTCAAGAACAATAGAACATTAATTATATGATTTGATGTGTTTTGATTGAGCGAAAAATAAAACAAAACAAAAAGTATGCTAAAAGTTACGAAAATTATCCTTATAAAAGGAGATAGATCATGCTTCTTATACCTGTGTTCCAGATCATGTTTCTTATATCTGTGTTTCATTTCATTTCATGTTTTATAATTAAATATTTTTTTATTTTATGTTTTAGTTTAATATTATACATAATATTATGGTTCATCATACCTAAATAGAGTATACAATTATTTTTTAGGATGTTATATGAGAAATACCCTCTTTTCTAACTAAAAATAAAAAATACCCACTTTGTAAGTTACCTATAAAAAATATTCATTTTTATGTTAAAGTTCCTAAATTAGCCTTAGTTACTTTTTGTTTTATATAAAATGTGTTAAAATTAATGTAATGATTGACAAATAATTTGATTTAATCATTGTGAATTTTATTAATATGAAATTAAACAATTACAAAACCTTACGTCTTTTGCAATTGTGAAGTTATTAATCATCGTAAGTTATCTATTAAACAATTACACATAGTGAATTTTATATATTTGATTTAATCAGAATAATTTAATAATAATGATACATGACATCATAGCGTACATTTTATAAAAGATGTGTAAGTGTGAATTTTATATATTTTTTGAAACAAAGAACTTTTTAAATTAATAACACGTAAACATCTCCAAATTATTTGATTTAATCATTGTCAATTTATTTTTGTTTTAATCACGTGTAAGTATCAATTTTATATATTTTTTAAAACAAACAAGTGTCTAAATTAATAATTGTTTACCAATGCAATTATTCATATGTGTGAACACGTGTAAGTGTAAATTTTATATGAGAAATCAAATAATTGAGATATGAATTGTCTTAAATAATCGAACCACTTCATTTCTCTCATCCTTTCATTTATCCACATACGTCTTCTGTCATCTGAAAGTAAATTTTACAATTGCAAGAGACGAGAGAGAGAAGAATAGAGAAGAAGAGAGAAAAAGAGAAGAATAAAACCTCGTCGCGTTGTGGAGGGATATCCGCGAATGGGAGAGATTACACCAGAAGGACAAGCTGAGATTTAAGCGACACAAAGATTCACACCTCAGCCTCAACCTCAACAAAACTCAGGATGGAAACCCCAATTCCAAGGGCATGAAGCACAAAATTTCCAAAACAGACAGCCACTGGCTCAGAACTTTCGCCCTCAACATCAACAGCAGCAGTACTATCCACCACAACCACAGTATTTCCCCCACAACAACTTTATCTCCCACCGATGCAGCAATACCCAACTCAACCTGCTCTTCCCCAAAGATCGTCTACTAAGGACAGCCTATCCGCATTTATACAAGAAAGCAAGAAGGTCCGAGAAGCTCAAGATACCGCAATCAAACATCTCGAGACAGCTATGGGGCAAATTTTTGGCGCTGTGAATCAGTTACAACAAAGCCAGCAAACGGGGAAAATTCTGGGACAAAGTCAGCAACCCCATCAAGTGCAAGCAGTGTCCATCTTAAAGGATGGAAAAGTTGTGGATAACAAGATGGAGATGCGTTCCAAAATCAAAATTGACAAGGAGGACAGGCCACTTCGTCTGACGAGGAGCTTCATAAGGCGGTAAATCCATATATCTCGCATATTCCTTATCCCAACAGGTTAAGGAATGTCAAAAGCAAACAACAGTTCGCAGACATATATAAGATGTTTTCCAAAGTCACAGTCAATGTCCCCCTCCTCAAAGTGATCAAGAACACCCCATCCTACTTCAAGTTCTTCAAGGAACTGATCTCAAAGAAGAAAAAATTCAACGATCAAGAAGTGGTAACGGTCTCTGAAGTGGTAAGTACGATCATGCAACAGCCCTTACCCATTAAACGGCGCGATCCAGGTAGTTTCGTTATTGACATCACTTTAGACAATGGTAAGGCAGCATTTGACATGTTATACTTATGAGCTGTAATTAATCTTATGCCTTATTCTATTTTTAAACAATTAGGATTAGGTAAATTGAAACCCACTCGCATGTGCTTACAATTAGCAGATAGATCTATGAGACATCCTAAAGGCATAATCGAAGATGTTCTTGTTAAGATTGGTGAATTAATTATTCCAGTTGATTTTGTCGTGCTTGAGATAAGGGATGTGCGTGAGAATGGTGTAGAGCATACACTCCTTCTAGGACGACCTTTTATGGCTACCACGAATACTATTATTGATGTTAAAAATGGTACCATTAAAATGTATGTCCTTGATGAGGAAGTATCATTCTCTGCCCACCGAAGTCACACCGCACCTTCTGTCGATTTTATTGATACGTGTTATATAGATATTACTAACCCTTTGATTGAGAAATCCACGTTGCAGGATTTTCATAGAAGGACGTCGCTCAAAGGAAGGGGTTCGACAAGAAAAAGAGGACCGAACAAGTAGAAGTTTTCAAGGACGAGCAAGGCCCGATGAGAGACCAGGTCAGCAAGCGCGGGGACTCAGCGGTCGCTGAGGGGTGTGCGAAATTTTTTTACGAGAGACATGGTTAGCGACCGCGGCACGCTTAGCAACCGCTGACCTAGTGCCCACCGCGCACAACTCGCGCCACCACCCAGCAGCGCCCTCACCCCAAGGCAGTGGTCGCTAACACATCAGCGGCCGTTGACCTCCTCTCTCGGCCCACATTTTCCCTTACCTATGTGCAAACCCTCATTCGCGTGAACACCAGACCTCAAGCACGTCTCAACAAAATCAAACCCCGAATGATCAACCCACTTATTATCAGAAAAATTCCACCATCACAGGGTGATGCACCACATGCTAAAAATGGGAAGATGTCATTTCGAGTAAATTGACATCGAGTAAAAATATATCTCAAGAATGACTCAATGCCCGATGTTTTGGAGCCAGCCCCCGTTGTTGACACTACCGGTTGATTGAACTGTCTCGTCAAGCTAGTGACGTAAAAGAAACGCTTCGTGGAAGGCAACCCACTCTATTTCTCTTTTTTTATTGCTTTATTTCTTTTCGTGTGAGTGTGTGATTGGCTAACCTTTATTTTCCTTTTTTTTTGCTTTCTAGTTTTCTTTTTCAGGTTTTTCTTTCTGTTTTGTCGCTCCGAATGCCGCAATTCAGGGACGCTTTCTCTATCCCTACTCTATAGCTCTTTACTTTCTGCAATGAGAGAATTGCTCTATTTTTGTAGGGGAGTAGGGATGTCTTTTTAGTACATGTTCGTCGCTTTGTCTTAGTGTCGTTTGTATGCAAAATCTTGATTATTTTAGAGCTACTTGGTTTTGACATCTTGTGGTTGAATTGAGTCGTGGCATGTGTTTGAGATATGATATGATTTGAAAACCTTTATTGATTTGACTTGATTCATGATATGAAACTTAGATGAACTAGAAATGTGTGGAACATTATGACCGGATTATTAATTTTAGTAGAATGATCAAGATAGTGATGTATGATGGTATAATGATTGATTCGATGGGCTAGTTATTTATGAACACTCGTTGCGTATCCATATTTTGCATTGAAAATCGAACTTTGTCAAGAGGTCTCTGTACCTATGGGAACCATGAGCATGGAAAACCACGTGAGGATACGTTAAGGAACCCCTAATTGTTCACACCTCACAACAATGACTATATAACTTGACATTGTTCTAAGTTGTCTTTTTGAGTTCATAAAAAGATAGTAATATATAAGGATTCTACCCCGCTCTCTTAATCAATAATTCAAAATTATGAAAGAGATGGATATAGGAAACCACACCGGAAAAACCCGAACATTCGGAGTACACACCCGGTGAACATTGTCATAAATATTCTTCATGTTGAAAAGAAAAGAAAATAGAAAGATACGCTATTAAGATGGATAAAAACTCTAGCCGGTTATGTTATCTCGATGTTACCTTGTGCATCATTGTATTGTGTTGTTCGAATTGATGATTATCTAGTCTAAATGGTCTGCTTGCTTCTATGATATCTATGTGACGTGACGTGATGATATGAAGATCGATTTTGGAATGATTTGAAGTCTTGTCAAGAATGTATGTCGTGATTAGATTTTTCCCTATGGATAGTTTAGACTAAGTTATGCTTGAGGACAAGCAAGGTTTTGTGTGTGGAGGGATTGTTTAGCCTCCTTTTGATCGTCTAAACTCATGTTTTCGTGTCTTTATTCGTATTATTTTCCCTCTTTGCTTAAAGTTTTAGCTCGATTTACGGTTCATTTTATGTTTCAGGATCACAAGCCTAAACGAGTGTTGAAGTTAGAAAAGAGACGAGAAATGATCGAGAAATGACAAAAAATAAAGACTAGTGCCAAAAGCACTAGTCAGCGGCTGCGTAGCCCTAAGCAGCCGTTGACTAGGTAGTGCGTGCCAAGGCGAGCCACAGCCGAGCCAGCACACAAGGGCTAGAGTGAGTCATGGTCAGCGTTCGCTAACCACGTGGGTGACTCGGTCAGCGCCCAACGGCCTACGCCCGTGACCCGCGGAACAACCTCAACTCAGCGGCCGCTGACTTTGAGCGGTCGCTGACATCTTTTCTCGGCTATAAATACCCGATGCGTTCATTCGAGAGACACCTTTTTCGACATCAGTTTTCAACTCCGTTTTCCAGACTTGCATTCCAGACGTTTTCCTTTATATTTTGAGCACGTCTTGACCTCGTGTTCTAGGGTCGAGACTATTGATTTCTTGTTAGTCATTTCTAGTTTTTGAATTCGTACTCGAAGGTAGCCAATCGCAACATTCTAGTTCGTAGTTCTTCTTCAGTTTTCATTGTGGATTCCAGACCATTCCAGTTATTAATCAAGTTCGCTTTCCGTTTATTATTCCGGTTTCATTTATTATTTAGTTCGCTTATTTGTTTATGCTTTCGTTCTCTTATTTTGCTCATTTATTCTACGCACCTTTCGATCTAAATTTTCCTAGTACTTTCCGCATTCTTTTAATTCTGATTTCCAAGTTATTCGCATCGTTTAAATTCGCATTCTATTTTCTTAATTAGATTAATTAGACAATTTGTTTCTACTTGATTTCCATTAATTTAGAGTTTACCTTCTCTCTTATTTATATTCCATGTCTTTCGATTATACTTTTGTTTATTAGTTTAGAATCTACTTTTCGTATTTTACTTTCTTCGCCTAGTTATAAGACAAACAAATTCTCTTTTACTTGTTTTTGAACAAGGAATTGAATTGTTCTGCTAAGTCTTCCTTGAGAATACGACTTGGGTTGACTTATCATTGCTAGACGACCTCGTTAAGTTGCAAGTGACTGGAAACAATTTTAGTTGAACAGAGGTAATGTTAAATTTTAACTCGTAGTTTCAAAAAATAATGTGTTATGAGTTTGATGAGCTAAAACCATGTCGTGAAAACATGCATTTTTCTAAAAACTATGTCGTTATTTTTGCAAACACGGTCTGTTTACATTCAAACATCTAGTTTTTGTCATTTATACAAACTGTGACGTCAAGATTTTATAATTTAGCATGTTAATTAAATTTATAGTGTATACCAAAACATTCGGTCGTGAAATGGTCGGGTTTTACTATGCACGATCAAGTTTTCATTTATGTACTATATTTTGCGATCGAGTTTTTATATTTTGGTATCTTGATTATATGTTGATTCCAAATATATAATTTAATGTTCAGATAGACGGATGTAAGTATATAAACGTAAGGTATAATGTATTTTGGGAAGACGATGCGTACGTCGGCGGTAACGAATGGCCCACTACTATTACAATAGATCCTGCTCGGATTGAAGATTTGAGATACAATATACGACATATGTTGCATGATATTGGGTTGAGTACAAATTTTGAGATTTACCGCATATCTTCGTATAATGGAAGTAAGCATAGCATATGTAATGATGATTCTTTTAATGTTTTGATTCGCAATGAGTGGAGTCCAGTGGTGTATGTGGATATTATTAACGAGACACGTGATGTGGGATTCTCGAGTAGAGTTTTGGATTTCATGGAGATTTCATGTGGGATCCTCGAGTAGAGTCTCAGAATGAAGATGGAGGTGAGTTTATTAATCAGACAGCGTAGCAGATTGATTTGGTGACATTAATATCGAAGAAGTTCCACCCAGTTCATTGACAGTTGTGAGCTATGGTGTCAACTTGACGGCGCTGGGAGGTTGATTAAATACTTGAAAAGCATTATCAAACCTAGCAACGACGTCAACCTGACGGAGCCCAGTCGTTATCACTCCTGTCAAGATAAATTTATAATACATATAATCTTCACTAGGTTCCGCATAGTGGCAAGTACAGGGTCGATCCCACAGGGAGTTGGTGTACTCTCTCTCTCTGTCACGATTTATATATTTTTATAAGGGGGGCCTGCCTCGGGCAGGAAAGTAACCAAAACCTGAAATAAAAAAAAAAGTAAAAAGCAAAAAGATACTTGGCTTGGGGTTCAACTTGTTAGGCCTTGATCAACTCTTTGGTCATCGGTGTAAAGATTCTTGTTGCATACACATGTCATTGGTTAAAGGTGAGCGTAAGAATGGGGTTTTACTCCTACCACCCAAACGCATCACTCAGGCAACCCCCTTTTTAATCGTCAGGTAGCCACCGAAGCCCCGCCCAGCATACTTTTTAAGCCCAAAAGGTAAGGGTTATTCATTCCCTATCCCCCTTTCCCAAGATTGCTCCTGGACCAAGCTTACTCCAGTGTACCCAAATAGGCATTCGCGGGGAACACAGCAACCATGGGCACACCATCTCAGACGCTCGTCCCATGGCGTCCCCACCTACATCACCACGCTGATCCCTCTGGCTGGCAAGTAGGAAGTCGCTAACACTTGGATTTTCTAGCTCGTAGTTGTAACCAGACCTTGCCCAAGACGTCGTCGTTCGCTCAACTCCAAGGGGTTGGTCAAGTTGTATAAAATCAGATCCAGCTCTTTAGGAACACACACATGCAACTACGTTAGTCAAGTTAGACCTCACAATGATAAGTTGATCTTAGCTAAACTTGTTTAACCCAAACCAAGTATTAAAATTACCTAGACATAAATAAAAGAAACGAAAAAGAAAAGATAAAAGAAAACGTACTAGAATTATATAGAACACGGAAAGCAATCCATGGCAGGACCAACCATGACCAAGGAAAATAAATACAAGGAAAATAAAAGGTGCCCGAAGGCTTCATTTCTTCCTCCCTTAGACTCTCAAAACATCAATCTATAATATACTAAGAGAAAGGACGAAGAGTGTGAGTGGTTCTTGCAACAGCGGGTCTCCTCCACGTACTTCACGTTATGTCGTATATGTGTTCTTTTTCTGACTGTTGCTGCCAAGGCTTTATATAAAAGCTGGAGTGGGCTATGGGCCAGGCCCATGACGTTCTGAGCAAGTTAAGGTTTCAAGGGATTTTTTTCCTTGCATGAATATTTCCAAATATATCCATCTCTATCATCAATGAGGTCCAAATCATGCATATCCATTGTGGAAGGAAATAAAGATTTCTTTCCTTATTTTCTCGCGGCTGCCAGGATCTTCCGCACCTTTCCCAAGGATATGGTCAAGACATGCGGCGTATGCACCTTGCCTTCCAACTTGCCCGAACTTTCCTTTCTTCTGCTCCAAACTTCTCCAGGTAGCATAAAGTATTCTGGATGAACGTTCTCCTCGCCGTCTTGCTCAAGGTCATGCCTTTTGCATCGTCTTGGTCAGTATTCAACTCGTCTTGGTGGCGGCTAGGGTTTGTATGGAAGATCTTCTTTCCTTGTTGAATGGATCCCTAGTATCTCCAGCAGTTGACCGCCTTGATTCCTTCCTTATGTAGCTCTAGCAGGATAAAGGAAATATATTTTTCCTTGTTTGCGCTCCGTGGTTAGAATCTGCATCCAATCCTCCAAAGATCTCGTCAAATCTTTCATTTTCAGCTCCTCGTTCGCCAGGTACTCCATCTTGGGCACGGAGAGTCTCCAAACAGCTTGCCCAAGGTGTTGCTCAAGAAACATCTCCTTCCAACTTTGAAATGTTAGGTCCAGATCCCGCGCGGTACATTGTCTTAAGCACAGATGTTCCTTGCTCAAGGTGTTACAACGCCTGACACTACTACAAATTTAAACATACACTACACTCCATACACTACGGT
>JAPKLX010000066.1:269311-301587 GCA_026898415.1 Leonotis leonurus | reverse complement strand
GATTATATGTTGATATGTTGATATTATATGTGTATCTTCTCAGTAAGTGTGGCCTGACTTGCCCAAGAATGGTCCCAACTACCTGCCTCACAAAAGTTTGTCCTCCCATGCACAAAGACACAAAAATAAAGAAAAAGATGACTCAATCTACACCTAGACAAGCTTAAAAAGAGCACGAAAATCGGGCTCGTCATTCATGACAGACATGGCCACAATCTCCTATACAAGCTCCTGTCAACGAAGATGATGCTCCGTCTGCTTCGATGCATAGAGATCGTGAAGATGATGACATCGACGAAATTAATTCGACGGAGTCAGGAGTTGATGCATCAGATACAGATTTCGAGGAGAATATAAGGAAGTTTACTTTTGTTGATTGTGCTGCATGGATACGACAACATGGTGGTTTTGCTAGATTGATAGAAATGGTGCATCCAACGCCCAACTTGCAGGTTGATGAAGAAGATAAATTGGATCAAGATGAATTGAAAAATTGGTTGGTTCTTGTAATTCTCTTGACGGATAGAGCTTCACTCGTGGCATGTGAAGAAGACCAGATCCAAATATCAGAGTTACAGAAAGGTGTCATATACGACATGAATGATCAACTGATAGTTGTTGTCGGCATGTGGCACATGGAACGAGGTGTGCAATATTGAACATATAAGTCTGATAATACTCAATTAGTGCTTTTTTGTTCACTTTCTGAGAAAAAATGCACTTTCGAGCTCCGTGCTTCTAGATCAGGTGATGATACAAATCAGTCTTGAAGAGGTTACAAGTTTACTGATAAGCATACGTGTATCATGGCATTCGACTACGTTCCTCCCACAAAATTTCACTCAAATATTGTGGCTACGTACTTTGCGAAGAAGATTCGTCGTGATTTTTAGATAATTAAACCTAAGGAGATGAGACAAGAGTTCCACGATGAGTTTGGAATTCATATTAAGTACGATTTGGCATTGCGAGCACGTCAAATGGTTGTTGAGATAATCTATGGTGGGTACGATGAGTCATTCCAGATATTGCCAAGTTACTTGTAAATGCTTGAGAGAACGAATTCGGGAACGATAACTAATTTAGATATCGATTATGATGATAGATTTCAACATGTATTGTTGCGCTCGGTGCATCCCGTCTTGCCTTTTCATTATTGATGAGGCCCGTCATAGTTGTGGATAGGACGCACTTAAAAGGTAGAAACAAGGGCATATTGTTCGTAGCAGTGACAAAAGATGGGAACGAGGGCGTTTACCCTCTGGCATATGGTGTTGGCTCAATAGAGAACGACGTGAGTTCAACTTGGTTTCTGTAGCGCCTCAAAAGTGCGTACGGTTTTCCACCTGATCTACAATCCACTCCATCTGATCTGGAGTCATAGTGTACGCCCCATGACGCACACCTTGACTGCCTGGATGTTAGCCAGAACTTCTACTAGAAAAAGAGGATGAGGGCAGCCTAACACGCTTCCCATCATCTCGGCACCTATGAGTGGACGAGGAAGGTGTGCTTTTATCTGGATGATGATAATGGGGTGAAGGGATCTCCCTCCGGGTGCATGTCAACAGTGGGTCGATGGGAACTCGCTCTGCCCCACTGGTCTGCTGTGCGCGTCGTGCCGGCTGAACTTCATGTCTCAATGCATTGTACAGCGTTGCCCATCGGATATTAAGAACTTGATCCATACTCAGGAATGACTGGTAATACCACGATAACTGCTCATCAGCACTCGCAGTCATCTCAGTCACCTCACACTGCAATCATTAAGAAATGAGAACGTTAATTTTAAATCGTTTATTTGATATTAAATTATTTGATATTAATAAATATTTGATTTTAACTCTTCGAGATGAAACATACGGTGTGTGACTTCAATAGAAATCATCGAAATGAACCTCCAACGACAACATCTGGGTTGAGTCTCCGAATCACGCAATCGCCCAAATGTCTGGCTCATCCATGGAAATACCTCGAGGATCCAAACGTACAGTGTCTATGACGGCCCGTACAGGTTGAACTTGACATTATTCCAGCTTAAGTTGTTCAAATAATGTCGCATCCAAATAAAGGATATAGCACCCCCATGGGAATTGGCTAAACGCGGCTAGATCGTCTGCTAGCACCCATATCCACGAGTCGATCATGACCGTCGAATCAGCCCGACGCAAAATAAGGCAAGAAAGAGCACGTGGGTTGCCTTAAGGTATAATTCACCATCAGGGTCTTGAACCGAGAGGTTTGTGAAAGTCTTAAGTACAGCACCTCCTGTCACGGAAGATGTACTGCAAAAGACATTATAAAGCTCGACGTGCCCCAACTCATATGTAGGGCGTGTGTCGAAATCTGAATGGGCAAAGCGAAGACCGCTAATCAAAAAGTATTCATCTAAACCAAAACGGTACCGACCCTCGTTCACAACAAAGAATAAACTTTCGTCCTCGTCAGGCTCCACCATTCGTGCCCCCAAGTACAAAAGCGCACCCGAACTCTTCTTCTCCAGTCTCCAATCAACAAAATGACCGAAACATTCATCCATAAACCGCTGCAATAACGGCTCACCTCATACATGCCTTAATGTCTTGCAAATTTGTTCTAATACTGATTCCTTATAGTACGTGCTCGCTACTATAGTCGAGTCCAAAAGCTCAGGTCTCAAATACGGGATCTATTTTATTTATTTATAAGATTAAATCAATCTAATAAATAACTACACAATTTCAATTAAATTAACATCTACAAATAATTTCAATTTAATAAACAACTACAAATAATTTCAATATAATAAACAGCTACCCGGACATGGTATTTAATATGCATATTATAATTATTTGTCAAACTACGAATTATTAAGAAAACCCGGACGCTAAAACCAAAAACCAGGACGCCACATCTGAAAACCCGGAGTTTACATCCCACACACGAACCGTCCGGATTTTCGCTATTACACCATATATTTTCAAAAATAAATCAATTTTTTTTTAATTTACTATGTGCTTATTTTATTTAAGAACAACTATATAGAGATAAAAGGTTGTAGTTTTTAATAAACCATAGTAAAAAGTGATAACTAAGGATGAACTTATTTATACAAATGTCCAGGTTTATAATTAAGGCACCTAATTATACTCATTTTTCAATGTGTTCTATAATAAATTATTATAAAAAAATATATATATAAACCCGGACGTACGAAACAAAAATCCCGACGGTTTGGGTCCCACACATGAACCGTCTGGGTTTTCGATTTATGTTGAGATACTTTTTTTTCACAAAATAACCCTCCTATAATTATTAACAATAATAATGAAATAAACACTAAACATGTATTTATCGTACACAAATTAAATTAAATAAGTAAAAAATAATGAAATAAACTAATAACATAATAATCACATATAGATCATAATTAAGATGTATTTATATAAATTACATATTAATCATAATTAACAAATATATTAAATACCTGTATTTATCAAATATAAATCATAATTAACTTGATTTTAAAAAATACCTTTGGTGCCATAGTTTTCCACATGAAGTCAACAAGAAAAATCGTAACTCCCTCGTTTCTCAGGCCTAAATAATTAAATACAAATCAAGTTTTAAAACAATAAAAATAAAATTAAAGTCTATTACAATAATAATTAGCAATTTTGCATACCTCATTCGAAAACCTTCCTTTGGAGAAATCTGGAGACAAAATATAGAGAACACAATTTTGGAGATACAATGAATTGAAAAAATTAGGAGATGAAAAACAAATCAAAAACCCGACTAGAATATTATTGAAATAAATTAGGAGAAGAAAAATTAGGGATTGACAATAAAACAAACAAGCATAATTAATTAAATAAATAAAAATTATCTGCCCAACATAAAACCCGGCGAAAAAAT
Source organism: Leonotis leonurus (assembly GCA_026898415.1). Lineage (NCBI taxonomy): Eukaryota > Viridiplantae > Streptophyta > Magnoliopsida > Lamiales > Lamiaceae > Leonotis > Leonotis leonurus. The sequence continues at coordinate 297,690 of JAPKLX010000066.1, read as the reverse complement.
CCCTCTCACTCTTTGAGAAATAATCTATCCCTCTCTCTCTCAAAATCTGGTGAATAATTCTTGAGAAATCCTCTATCACTCTTAAAATACAACCTCCCTCTCTCTCTCTTTTAATATACGTAAATTACCCTACTTTTCTTCTAATAATCAGTGCAAGTTTGACTACCAATCAATATGGCCGACAAGACCTGCAGCGCCTGACGCGGAGACATTACCGAAACAAATAGGTTGAGAATCTATCAGCTTTAGGGTTAATTGAAGGTTACTTTAGTAATTTTGAGTATATTTCTTGTCATTTTTACAATGTGAGTATTTTACTTGTAAATGTTAGGAAAGAAGGTATTTAACATAATTACCCTTATTTTAACATTTAATATTGCTTTTAATTTATTTTTAGAGTTCGTAAATTCAAAATTAGAGTATATAATTTTTAAAAATTTTAATTTTCTTAAATAATTATTAACAATAATTCATTATATATCATATAAAATTTATTTTAAAATATTAATTAAAATAATAAATTTAATCGGTGGAATATGAAATATGACACATGATATCATTCCAACAAATACCGTTACTGAAAGAGGTAGAATTAATATACAGCTGGTCATGATTTAATTAATTTAATTTTCTCATTAATTAATTAGTAAATAGCATGTTCAAGACTAGGGCAAGTTTGCCTTGATCATTACATGATATGGATTCATATGATTGAAGAATTAAATAAAGAATCCAAGTCCAATAATAGCATACCTCCTTTTTCTAGGGAATATGACACTTTTAAGTTGTGCAATTATATATAAAGCTTCTCTCCTTTTCTTCATTTCCCACTTTAGCTTAATAAAGAAACAAAGACATGATGCCTATCATTTGAATGAAATTATATTAAATTTAGATTATAAAATCGCATCATAAAAAAACTCAATTTCGAAATATATTATTTCATATATTAATCATCCACCACTAAATTAACACAGAAATATAATACTTGTCTGTTCACGTATTTTGTTACCTTAATTAATTAGTAGAATGGATGATGCATGATTTTGTTACCTTATTATCCAAAGCGTCCTATTTTTAATCTCAATGTCGATTTAATGATAATTTCTAATTGATAAAAATATCATACTATTATTGTAAATATTTTAGAATTATATTTGATGTATAGCAATATGCATAGTTTGATAATAAAAAATTGTAATTTATTTCATAATTAATGTTAAAATACTTCTTTTTTTTAACAAAAAAATAATAAAAAAAAGTCATTTAAATAAAAAATAATAAGTCTTTTTAAAAAAATAAAATAATGGATCAATATAGCCTTCTACCTTGATTTTAATTTAATTTTCATGTGTACCCAGTCAAATTCGTAAAATTCATATGTTAGTGTATAAAATGACAAAAGATATGAATTCTGAACATTCGAATTTGTGGGATTTTTATATTACCCATATTTTACACATGAACACCGAACACATGAATCATGCGAATTATGTATTGAATTCTGACTTTACGTAAGAATTATGTATTGAGTGGAGTGAGTCCACTTATTATATGTAAATGAAAATTTTGAAGTGTAAAGATTTTTTGTGGGCGGAAAAAAATAACAAAATACAAAGAACTTTTATAAACGGAACAAGCACATACCATGAGAAAAAAGTAATAAAATTTGCAGTAGAGAATGAATAGCAGCAGCAAAGACTCGTGCATATACAAAATGCAGCAGTGTGTGTGTACAGTACAGCACAAAGCAGCAGAGACTAGCAGTTGTTGAGAGAAAATTGCTCATATCTACACTGACTGATTCAATAGAATGAGTAGCCTCTCCTACTTCTACTGTACTATACCATTCAAAATCAAGAATAACCCATCATACCACATTGAAAATCTGGAATGAATCCACCACGGTTTTCAGCCTATCTTTCATCTTCCCCCATCTCCTCTCGTTTGCTCCCGTTGTCACCGTGTAGAACCTTCCTGCAACGCGGGATAAGCTTGAGCTCGTGAGTATAAAATATAGTGGAAACCATCAACGGAAGATTAACTCGAGAATCGTTACGTGCCATTGCCAATGCAGACTGTACTAAGAGCATGACGGGTGTAGTTTGGAGCTTGTGCAATGAACTCGAATGTGTAATATGATTTCCCCTCGACGTCGTGCTGTAATACAATCGGACGAAAATTATGCGTTTGAAAAGTTAGACATAAGCTCTAATATTGTGGTTATGTTATAGACTATGATCCCAAGTACATATACTAAACGAAGCATGTGTGTATGCTTATTCTTACACGATCCTATTTGCATGCACGCCGAAGCTTAATTAGATTTTGCATAATGCATTGTTTTGAATTATAATGACTGCATGATTATGATCAAGCAATATACAAAGCGGTTTACATAATAAACAGAGTAAACGAAACAACAGAAAGAGAAGGAAAATACCTCCGTTGCCTCAATCAACTTTGTTTTCTGCTTAGGAGAAGCCAAGACTTTTTGAATTAGAGTTTCACCAACCTAGAAAGAAGAATGTTTAAACAGATTCATGATTATATTATGTTATTTCATAAATCATAGTATAGCTTGTGCTACTATTCTTAGCAGCATAGCTTCCCTTCCCTTTTCATGTATACACTTAAAATACATTGCAATTTGCAGACCTCCTGTGGGGGCCCAAAATCGCGGATATCTTGTTTGGCGGTGGGGATAATATTTACGCTAACGCTTTCAAGGGGTTCGATAACATCTTTGAAGACCTTGTCTTGTCCTTCAACAACCACCTCCTGATTCAACCCAACGAGATAGAATTAATTAAACTTGAATGAGACGAACGAATTCTTTATACGCGGTGGAGAAAAGATTTCAGGAGAGAACAAAAAAAGGTAATGATTTTAGCACACCTGCCACCCGAAGGGATACAGAAAAGTATATCCATCCTTGTTGTCTTTTACAGACAGGAATCCTTTTTTTGTTTCTGCAGCAACTGAGCCACATCAACAGTATATACTCTTAGCACATCAGCCATAAAACTCGAAGAATAGACGCTAACAACTAAAAGCCATGCTTTCAACATTCAAAACGGGCATCACTGTCAATTGTGGATCATTACAACATGCTCTATTTTAAAAGAACGGCATTAATGATGGTAATAAATTGGATTGTCATGATAGCAACAGTGATACATAGAATACTTTGGATGTAAGAAAATTTGCCTAAGTTCTCACAACAAGTACATGAACATGAAGCCATTGCATTTCCACAAACAAAACAATCTTTCTTGCGACTTAGAGTTAAACAATCATTTATTGTGACTCAGAGTTTATGACTATCTTATAAGTCAATGAGTAGATTTCTGAAGATATACATACATGTCGCAGTCTGCTGAGACAGGAATAGCCAAGGGGTGATTGTCACCCCCATAGCCAGGAGTTCGCGTCTTCCGGGTTCGTCTGTCATAAAAGGTAAACTAATATGTTACTTCGACACATAAAAGTCTTAAAATTCAAGATGAATACGAGTAAAAATGTAAATTTCATACTTTTGAACATAGACATGGTCGAACAACAAAGTGCATATGCCAATAATAGACATGTAAAGCAGGCATGCGAATAATCAGAGTAATTCTCAACTACATGGTATAGGACATGAAACTCTACTCATTTTATGATTTCTGGGCACTTTTATGCACAACTTTTTACTTCAAAGTAGCAGCTTTTGTTCTTGAGTATATTTATCTGCAGTAACTTATTATGAAGTGTCACTGATATTATAATGACATCATTATAAAAATCAGTATATTTCTCCATGATTTCACATGCAAATTGGAAAAGTTTGTGCCTAGAAATATACCAGTAACATCGTCACTATGCGAGAGACGATGCATAATATACATTTAAGCCTTTATTTTTGTGTTGGAAAGGGAGAAGTTTTTAAAGATGGAACACAATGTACCTTGGCATGAAGAAGAGGAAGTTGAAGGCACAGACCTCACAACGAAGGAAGTATTTCTGCGATATTGACACTGCTTATTATACAGACCTAGCTGATGCACAAGTATAGATTTAAAGATATAAGAAATAAATAAAATAATTTCCATGATGTTAAATGAAAATTGAGTTGGGATAGAACCTGAACGGATGAACTTGGCGATGCATGATGAATTGATGGTGATGTAAGAAGATAAACCATGTCTGCTTCAAAACTATATGATCAAAGCCAAAAATTATAATATATAAGAGGATTCAATTAAATTTATTACTAAATACAGAAAAGCCAATGAAGCATTCTTGAAGTTTCATATTGGAAAAATTGCTAGAAATGCAGCATAACATAATATGAAAGGTCAATTTTATCTTGAAAATCCATTCTGCCTCTTTTCCAACTTGACGTTGAGGAAGAAGAAGAAGAATTTAGTACTAGTAATTCAAACAAGAAGCCATAATCATACTTGCACAAAATGTATTAATTTTGACTGATTACATTCAATAGTAATTCTAAACAAAGCCAGCCCTCGTTGTGTCGTTTCTCCCTCTCCGCCACCTCCGGCGAAGTCAGCAGCACTTGCCGCTATTTCACAACCACCTCTGTTTTTCCAGCACCGCTGCTGCCACTGCAGCGTCCATCTCCCAGGCGAGCACAGCCGCGTTGCCAGTACCTCGACGCTGCCACCGGTTAGCAGCCGTCACTGCAGAAGGGGTCGAGCAGTCGATGGCTCTTTCTCCACGCGCGTAGCAGCAACGAGTTTGTCACCGTTCATTCCTCTCGCAACTCCAGCGAAGCCCCTAGCGCCGCCGGTGCGTTGCCAGCAATGCTGCGCCGCCGCGTCATCAGCAGAAGATACTACCTGTGTTGGTCATCTCCCGCAGCCATCTCCCTTCCATTTTAGGTGCGTGGTGTATAGTCATCTCTTGAACGTGGCTGCATTCGAGTCACCGTCGATGGCCGACTCTCCAATGCGCGTGCAGCAGCAGCAGCAGCGAGGCAACTCTGACTCAATTCCTCCTCAAGTTGAAATCTTTGATAAGTTTTAGGTCTCTTTTTTACAGATTATGAAGTTTGTGTTGTTGATTTGGAATTGATTCAGAATTTGTTACACAAGCCTGAGTTATTAGTCCCAGAAATTGTAATTTCCCATTTTATAGAGGCTGTGAAGTGAATGTAATTCTAAATGGCATGTTAGTTCTAAATGGAGAATGATGCGAGCATAAGAAGATTCAAACTAATTTAAAAGAGGTAAAATAACATACTCGATTTGATGGTGTAGGAATGTGAAGATGAGATCCTTCTTCTTGCTTAAACTGCTTTCTCTTGTTTCTTGTTGCAGGAAACTGGGAAACGTAATGAGAGAGGTGTGCTTCAAGATTTTGGATAAAGAAGGGACACGTGTGGCTGATACTGAAGAAGCCACAAGAAATGTAGTGCAGTGCTGCTTCTAAGCAGCCACATATTTTTGCCTTAGATATGAATTATTATATCACATTAATAAAAGTATTGTATAATGTAATCTATACTATAATACAAATTCGAGTGAAGCTGTCACCTCAGCCCTTGAAATCCTCCCAGCCTTCCATTTAATTTTTCCTATTTTTCTAAATTTTTGGAATTTTATCTATATATTAATCATATATATAATATTATATATTCTTATTTCCATGTAGGCATATGCTATTTATGTTATGTATTTATTTCTATGTATATTATAGATCATATTATATACTATTCCATATTTAAATATTATTTTAATAAATATAATATATATAGTGATATATTAATTTGATATTTATATTTTGATAATTGATTTAATAATAATTTATATAGATTATATACAATCTTTTAAAATCTAATGAAAATTAATAAATTATATAGCCATGTCTAGATTTATATATTAGATTATATGTTTTTCAAATCTAATAAAAATAAATTATATAAATAATTTAAAAACTCACGTTATTTAAAAATATTTTTTTAATATATATAATTTATTACATATGATTATAACATACTTTTAATTATATTATTATTCGAACAAACCACATATAATATTTTTGAAAATAGATAATAAAAATTGAATGAATTGTATCTTTTTATTAAAATAATAATATATAAATATAAAAAGTGTATAATCTTTTTTATTTATATATATATATATATATCCTATATTAATTATATATTATTTTATATCTAAATATCATTTTCATTAATATAAAAAAAATAGTCGATGAGTATATTTCGATGTATATTTGATAATTCAATCAAATTGATGATTTTTCATCATATATCATTATTATATAATGAAATTTAACTTCATTATTACCCACATACTAAGTTATCTATTAGTAGATAGATATTTTAAATGTATTTTATTATTATACTTTATATGTATTTTTTTTTATCTTTAAACGAAAAAATTAACATTTCAAATTATTTGTCACACTAATTAAAGATATCCAAACTTATGTATTTTTTTGTTCGAGCAAGTATTGAATTCAATTCATGTTCTTTTAATATATCACTATTATATATATATATATATAAATCTATATATTATTATGAATACTATTATGATTCTAATCATATGTGGCACTCTCAACATATATATACCCTTATTAGATAATGAAACTGAGCTTCATTATTACCCAACATATTAAGTTATTAATTAGTGGGTATATATTTTAAATATTTTTATTATTATGCTTTACATGTAATTTATTTAGTCTTTAATAAAAAAATTAACATTCCTAATTGTATATCATAATAATTAAAGATATATAAACTTATGTATTTTTTGTTCGGGAAAGTGTTGAATTCAATTTATGTCATTTTATTCTCAATTTCACAATTAGGCCATGAATTTAGACACTTAAACATACACAATTTTTTTAATTTTATCTTCACCTTTACAATATATCAAAATTAATACATCACTTCAAATTTTCTCATATATAATTTTTGAATAAAAAACGAGTATATATATTTAATTTGTAATCGGAATATGAATATATATATGCATATAAATAAATAAAGTTCATATAATTTGAGTTTATTTTCATTATTATTAAAAATATTTAATGATTATGTTTTGATACCTATTTGATTTTTCAATCAATTAATAAATTTTGGTTGTATATCATTATTAGATATTGACACTCAACTTCATTATTACCTACGTACTAACTTTTTCTATTAGTGGGTAGATATTTTAAATGGTTATTTATGAAAAATACCTTATAGTGTAACTTCAACATGAAAAATGTCATATTTGTAACTTTTATATGACAAATATCCAAAAGTTCAAAAATACCCTTAAATTTACTATTAAATCACACTACATTCATGTTACATATATTTTGTATGAAATCATGTTGTATTTTTTGTGGTATATATATATATATATATATATATTTGAATTTTATATTTAATATTTGATTTAATTAGTACATGATTTTAACGTATTATTTATATAAAAAAGTTAGGAATATATGCAAAAATGAAAATCCGGTCGTATTTAAACAAAATCCAGCCGTCGGGTTTTTTTAAATACGATTGGGTTTTTATTTTTGTGTATATTCCTCATTTTTTTTATTTAATAATATGTATATGTGGTGTTGGGTGTGTATAATTTTTATTTAATTAAATTGGATGTGTATAATTTTAAACATATACCAAGTATTATTACAAAAAATAAGAAAATAATTAATTAATACTACATTCCAAAATAAGATGCAAATCTAATTTTAATTAAGGGTATTTTAGGTAATTTACAATCAAAATGGACACTTTTCATATATTTTTTAGAAAGTGGATATTTTTCATTTTTCGTTATAAAAGTGGGCATTTTACCCACAACACCCTATTTTTAATGTATTTATTATACTTTAAATTTATTAAATGGTTCATGTTATTTAAAAAAAATTAATACTCCCTCTGTCCCATGAAAGTGGTCATGTTTCTTTTCTCAATAAGTGAGCTTTATGGAAAAAGGAGGACCACTTTCGTGGGATGAGGGAGTATATAATATAATCTAGGGATAAAAAATTTATCACTTTAATAAATAAAAGATAAAAAAAAATACACATTTAAAAATAAGAGATAAAAATATCCACTTATATGATCACATGAAAAAATTGATCATGTGTTTATGTATTTCATTTCAAAAAATAATTTGAATATTATGAGCATGTGAGAAAATGTGTGCATTGTAATTACAAATAAATAATTTAAATAAATTTTTCACACTCAATAAAAATTATATTTATTTAGTTTGTAGTAAACACGAGTATATATATTTAATATTTAATCAGATTGTGAATGTATATATATATATATAAATAAATGAATTCATATAATCTGAATTTATTTTCATACGGGCTTGAACATGTATGAGTAATTAATGGATAAAGATGTGTAACAAGACATTTATCGATTTTGAGATGAACACGCATACATAAAATTTAAATAAAGTTTATTTTCATCAGTAATATTTATTTATATATATTTTATATATTCGAATTTATAACACATATTATTATATGGGAGTAAGACAAAATCAATTGGTTCACGATTAAGAACATTTAAATCTGGAACCGAAACCAAACTGCTTCCTATATATATAGTTGCGATTCAAAATTTTAATAATTTTTGACAATTCGGTTCATAGAACTGCCGATTACGATTCTTTTGAACACCTCTAATAATAATGAGTATTAAAATTATTTTTACTTTACTTTAGAACGAATATGTGTATAATTAAATTCAAATATATTCAAAAAAATATTAAGTTGTTAGCACAAGTTTACGAGAATTTAATATTTATGATATATATATATAAATATATATATATATATATCAAGTTGAAATTTTATTTTTTAATTAATTTTAGAATGATTGCAATTTTATAATTAGCAAATCAACATAATTAACAGTTTTTACTATATATATTTAGTATATGAATAAGTAGTATCTATGATAACAAATAATAATAAAAAAAATGATGTCAAAAACTTTTATAAATTTTATAAAATATTAATCCCGTCGAATTTCGACGGGCAACAATCTAGTATAATTAATTAAAACAGTTCACTTGAAAATTGTCTCATTCTGTCTTATTATATTCAAGAAATACTCTACCTTCGCCCATAAATATTTGTTACATTTTGACTCGATACATATTCTAATGTAATTTTTTGACTTTTGATTTAAAAACGTAGCTAGTGAAGTTTGAGTCTCACTTATTATTATTTAATTGGAGTATATGCTATAAATAGAAAGTTCAAAGTGTAACGTACATTCGTGGACAATCCAAAAAAACATATGTAACAAACATTAGTGGACGGAGGAAGTACTTTGTATTATGCATTTCTAAACTACAAAATAGTCTAATAAAATATTCGACAAAAATCTTTTAGATGGTAAAATTATCAACTGAATGTCACCAACTAATGATCTAAACTTTATTAAATAAAGAATAGGTCACTCATAAGATCAATATATTTTCGATATATCTATAATATATACATTTGTCTAGTTAAAAACAATTTGTTTAATTTTTTTGCATAAAATAAAAATAATGATATATATACGTTTTAAAAAGTAAACTTTTATTGTTTTTAAAAATAAATCAATATTAATGAAACAATTATAAAAACAACTGAATTGATTAAAGCAAAACCAGATAAATGGATTATAAAACAGGAACTTTAAATTAGAATTCAATTTTAATAAGGGTTATTTATTAACACTATTCTATTTGTAACTAAAAAATAAATTACATTCACTTTTTTAAATTTATGTGAAAAGTATACAAAAAAAAAGAAAAGAAGTAGAATATCATGTTTATGAATGACATACAACCTTAAAAGAATTTTATCATCTAAATAAAATATTAATTGTTTTCTCTTTCACTTATACAATTCACAACTTAACTTTCACAATTTTTCACAACTTAATTAACTTTCACAATTTTTCTACTTTATTCATGATACCAACTCACAATAAAATATGTTTCTTTTATTTTTATTCATAGTATATTATATATATACACATATTTAAAATAAATTGATTATATGATAATTATTATTTTAAATTTTTAATTTATGATTATAATAATTAATTATTTCATAAACTTAAAATAAACCACAGATTTTTTAATTCAATACGAAATACATATGAAAGTTATACATAATTGAAACGAATTATTAGAATTTGGATAATTATCAGAACTTGGATAATTTTGAGAATTTTTATAACTTTGGTTATTTGGATTCATGATTTGAAAAATGGTAGAAAATACTTTAGAAATGAAATAAAATAGAAATGTCGAAAAATATATGAAATTTGATTATGTTTCAAAATATATGAATATGCTACTCTATTTAATGAGAATTTGAAATCATGAATTTTCATATATTTTTTTTATATTTTTTATTAATATAATTTTAAAATAATTAATAGATAAAAATTTAAAACAATATATTTGAGTATCCAGTAATATGGTGTCAAGTGACACCGATATAACTCAGATAACCCATTTTCATTTAAAGGTTGGTTGTCCAACCTTTTTTTAATGTCATCCCATTTTATTTAATTTTGATTTATTTTTTTGTCATTTAGTTATGACTCTTAAACAGTGTTATTGATAAAGATAGTCTAACAATCAACAACAAAGTTGGTACATCATTGTACTTTACGTTTAAATACTTACATTCGTCCATGCACAATAAAATATATTTTTATAATTAGAATATCATCAAGATAATCCATAGAACAAAATCCGATTGTGAAATTCCCTAGGGAATGAAAAATCCGATCGGTTCACATCCTCCGTGGACGTAGACTGATTGGATTTTTATATTTCTTGTGAATACGGCGACCGGGTTTTGGAGCATATATTCTATGTGTTATTATCATTCTAAATCAATAAAATTTTGTCTTCAAAGTTCATAGACATATATAAATTTGGTCGGTTAAACATAAACACATTATTTTTGCACAAAAACCAACCAATTTTTTTTTTAAATGCATGTTTTCACGACGGGGTTTTAGCTCGTTAACCACATAACACAATATTCTTGAAAATTACGAGTTTAGATTTCGCAATACCTCTTTCGTTTCGGCAAACAAGCACGCAATATGATTTCTCTTTCTCTTCTCTCATTGCCTCTCTCGTTTTTTTTTCCAACTCAAAATGTATTATGAAAGTGAAAGTAAAAGATTATATATAATAAGTATGTTGGAGTGTTGAGTAAAAATATAAGGTCTCGGTTGTAAGTTAATATTAATTGTAATAAAATTTAAGGTCTCAATTGTCGTATTGATTATCTATTTTTATTTTTTGAAAAGATTTCGAGTGTCATATAATATTTTTTAAATAATTTATCAATTAGACGTAATATTATTATATTTCAAGTTTTTTTTAGATACTAATTCTAATGTTATATTAATTCTAATTTTTAAAGATTATATTAATTTTAAATACTAGTAATTTTTTTAAATATTTTTTAAAGATTATATTAATTTTAAATGTTATATTAATTCTAATTCTAAAATAAACATAATAATTTATCGAGCCCGATGAGCGTATCAATGGACTGATCTGTGAGCAGAAAACTCGTAAATGCAAACGCGTGAATGCACATAACATATTCTTAGGTGGGAAAAGTAAAGGCAGAAAGGATTCAAGGTTCGGAAGATTGGCCTTAATGGCAACTACTGTCCTTGACTCAGCCTGCATGCCCCGTACTCTCAAATCGAATATCTCGCCGCCGCGTTTTCCGGTCCTTTTCTTTTAATGCTTCGACCCGGCAGGAACTGGGGGGGGGGGGGGGGGTGCTAGGGGGGATTTGCAATTCAACACTTTGTTCATTCGGGTTTGATTGTGTTGGTTTGGGGATAATGCTTGCTCGGACTTTAGGGCTTCCGAATTGTGTAATCTTCAATTATTGATACCGGTAACCGTCGGGCCGTCGGAACGGGACTTCTTTGGGAAAAAGATTCATTAAAAAAAATGCAAATGAAACTTTGAATAATGATAATTTAGATACTTTATACTAAATAAACATTTTTTATATGTTCTTTTACAAAGTAAGCATTTTATTTTTTATTAAAAAAATGATTATATTTTATATAGCACCTTTTAATAATAATCTTATAAATTATTCATAAATTAATGGGCTATGATAATTTCAAAATACATCAAAGTAATACTACTCCAATTTAGAATATACCATAGTTTTTTTTTTCTTTCCTTGATTTTTATTTTTCCCTTTTTCAAAATAAATAACTACTTTATTTTTCTTAATTTATTTTAAAAATTTGTTATTTTCGATTTGTAAATATATGACAATATGAATCCCAAATAAAGATTGCGAATATAATTTTAATTTAATATACAATATATAAGATAAACAAATTTTAATATGAAAAATATTATGAACATATAATTTTAAAAACAATCAATTTCATCATTTACGGGTATACGTTACACATGAACCGATTATCGAGTACCGAATTTATGGGATATAAATCGCTTCCCGATTCTTAACTTTCAAAAATAACCGGTATCCGATTATCCGGTACCTGATCGGATATCAATTAGTTAAAACATAATAAAATTTAAATATTAGTTAAAAAAAATCAAAATATTCAATTCAATGTTTGTTGTCTTTGACCTATTCTTTCAATTTCCAATTCAAGTTATTCAACGGATGGCAGCAGCCCAGCTTTTACGCACACCCAGCCCCGTCTTCTTCACACGAACGTCGGTGTGCCGCCGTCTCCCGTCGCACGCCCAAGCCCATAGCTGTCTTTGCTCCTTCACGTTAAATTGAGTTATCCAATAATATGGTGTCACTTGGTCCATATTATTAGATACTCAAATATATTGATTTTAATTTGTATATACTAATTATTTTAAATAATATTAATCATAAAAATATATAAAAAAAACATATGAAAATTCATGATTTTAAATTATCTATAAATAGAGTAGCATATCCATATATTTTGAAGCACAATCAATTTTCATCTATTTTCTCACATATTTCTCAATATTTCAATTTTATTTCTTTTCTCAAATCATGAATCCAAATAATTTTATAAATTCTGAAAATTATTCAAATTCTCAAAATTATCCAAATTTCTAAAATTACCAAAATTATGAAAATTATCTTGGCTCCCAAAATTACTAAAATTATAAAAATTATCTTGGTTTATTTCATTTCAATTATGTATACATTTATATGCATTTGGTATTGAATTAATAAATCCATTTTTTTATTTTAAGTTTATGAAATAATTAATGAGAATAATCACAAATTAAAATTTTTAAATAATAATTAGAATATAATTATTTTATTTTAAATATATGAGTATATATATAATTAAGTCTCAGTTTTTATAGTTTTAGTTGATAAAGAGAATATAAATATTATTTAAACAAATATATTATTTTAAAAACTATAGTGCTACTAATGAGAAAATAAAACTATATTATATTTTTTGTATAATTCTCATACAAGATTATTTTAAAACGATTTAAAAAATGATATTAATTTAATTTACTTCATAAATTTTTTAAATGAATAATATAATTATAATAAAAATGATCACTAATGATATAAGAACAAATGTAATAATCACATATATATTATATACGAAAATGCTCACCCGCCCGCGGTGGGCATTTCTTAATGCGCCCGCGGTTGATGTGGCATGCCACGTAGATAAATATTAAAACTTAAATATTTTTTATTAATTATCACTTTCCGACTAGGGTTTATTGGTTAGGGTATAGTTTAATATTATTTAATAAATAATAATAATAAAAATAAAATTAATAAAAAAACAAAAAATATAGTGACTCGTATGATGATGTGTCAATGATGTGGCATTGCCACATCAACCGCGGGCGCATTAAGATGTGCCCACCGCGGGCGGTGGAGCGCTACTCATATTATATAAATCTTGTATATGTACAAATATATTAATTGTGTGTGTATATATATATATATTATGGTGTGAGAAATGATTATAATCGACTATTACAATTATGGTTTTAGAATTATCGATTACGATCCAATTACAATTTGATTCCAATGATTTTGATTTCTTTAAAATCCACTATGCATATATTATTGATTATAGATTAATCATTAATGGATAAATTCTTTCTCATGAACCTAATTTTATATATATATATATATAATTATTTCGATATTTAAAATGATAATAACTTGTTCATATGAAATTATTTTTTTACATCATATATCTAATTATAATTTTCATCACAATATTTAATTTATGATGTATATTGTACATGTTTTTATATACAAATAAATTAAAAATTAAAAAGTATAGTTATAAAAAAAATTGAATAGTTACTTTTATTACTTTCATTTGTCAAGTAATTTGGAATATTACTTTCATTTGCCAATAATTTGGAAGTTTTAATCATTATTCATTAGTAACTTAAATTATTTAATTTATATTTATGTAATAAGGCATTAATTTGCATATAATTATACAATTATCATTAAAATTAATGTTCAATTAAAAACTTTATTTTAATATATATATAAATTTCGTAGATAAATTTCGAGACATATAATTAATATAAATTATAGAGTATGGATAATTACTATACATTCGCATATCCACAAATTCACACCTGTTAAGATTATGGACAAAAAAAAAATTGACATCCTACTTCTCGATGCGTTTTATGCTCCATTTTGGTCTTTTAAGTTGTTGGTCAATTCAAATTATCTACGGCTGAAATCGAGACACTCTCCTTAGTTCCCTGCACCTCGCTGCACCTGATCAGTGGTCTTCCCTGAAACTTGTTCTTCTTCCTCCCTCCACCTCCAAAACCCTAAACCATCTTCCCATTCTCACACACTCAAAATGCGGAAGCTCACCATTCCGCTCTCGCCTCTGCACCTACGCAAACTGCTACTCCTCCGCTGCTTCTCCGTATCCCCAAATTATCTAGTCCACAACCACCTCCCCACTCCTCGATTTCCACGCCGCCGTCCAGAATTTTCCTCTTTCAACTCTTTCTCCTCCACCCGATGCCAATGGTTTTCCATCAGGAATTTCTCCTCGGAGACACACCACGCAGCCGCCGTAGATTCTCTCAGTGCGAACCCTGAGAATTCAATCGTTAAATTGCTTTCCGATGAGCTCCAGAAAAATCCAGATGCAGAGCCCCTCCCTCTACCCAAAAGACTCGACCTTTCATTCTCCCACGTCGAGATTACCCCTGCTCTGCTCCTCAGCACGCTCAACATTTCCCCCGATGCGGGCCGTATGGCGTTAGATTTCCTAAAATGGTCCAAGTGTAGGCCCGGTTTCGAGGCAGATGATGAGGTATATTCATATTTTGTTGATTATTTTGGGAGGAGGAAGGATTTCAAAGCCACTCACGAAGTTCTCATTGATGGTCGTGGAGTCGCTGGGATTAAGAGTTTCGAGGCCCTCGTCGATCGAATGGTTAGGGCAGGTAGGCCTTCGCAAACTGTTGCATTGTTTGAGAGGATGGAGAAAGATTATGGGATTGTGAGGAATTCGGAATCGTTGAAGTTGATTGTTTCGGGTCTCAGCGAGCGTGGCTACGCAAGTTATGCAGAAAAAATGGTTAAGAGTTTGGCGAATGACTTCTTTCCTGACGAGGAGATATGTGATGCATTGATCAACGGTTGGTGTGTGGATGGGAAGTTAGATGAAGCCAAGAGATTGGCTGATGAAATGCAAAGAGGAGGCTTTAAGATAGGTACATATGCGTACAATTCGATTCTAGACTGCGTGTGCTCGGTTTGTAGGAAGAAGGACCCTTTTAGGCTTCGAGATGAGGCAAGGAAAGTGTTGGTTGAGATGCAAATGAACGGCGTTCCATTCAATGTGGAGACGTTTAATGTGCTTATAACTAATTTGTGCAAGGTTAGAATGACCTCAGCTGCATTAGAAGCCTTCTCTACTATGGGGTGGCAAGGGTGCTACCCTGATGAGACTACATTTCTTGTTCTGATCAAGAGTTTGTATCAGGCGGCACGTGTTGGTGAAGGCGATGAGATGATTGATAGAATGAAGTCTGCAGGGTTTAGTTATGCTCTAGATAAGAAGGCTTATTATGAGTTTTTGAAGATCTTGTGTGGGATTGAAAGAATCGATCATGCCATGAATCTCTTTGCAAAGATGAAGGAGGACGGATGCAAACCTGGTATTAAGACCTATGATTTGTTGATGGGGAAGTTGTGCGCTCATGGGCGTCTAGATAAAGCTAATGCGCTTTACAAGGAGGCTGAGAGCAATGAGCTGCCTGTTCAGCCGAAGCCGTACAAGGTTGATCCTAGATTTGTGAAGAAAAAACCTACTGTGGTGAAGAAGGAAAAGAAGAGAGAGACACTGCCCGAGAAGATGGCAAGGAAGAGGAGACGCCTTAAACAGATTAGGTTAAGTTTTGTGAAGAAGCCAAAGAAGATGAGGAGGCGTGCTTATTGAACTCCTGCAGCCTTTTCCTTATATGACCATCAAAAAAATTTTGGGGAGAGATTGATGTCGAACTTTTGCATAAGAGTTGTGAGCTCTCTTTTCTGGATTTCAGCAGCTTTTTATTTATTGAATATTTTTCATTGTGTTGAGCTAGAAGTTCACTTTTTGATTATGATCTCTTCAGTTCTGGAATTATCCATATGTTGGTTGTCCTTTCTTTGAATCTTGCCACATGTTAGTGCTCCATTTATATTATTGTAGCTCTAATGTTTGCATGATGACCTCACTCAATTGATCTCCCCTGCTGCTTGCTCAATTGCTTAGCCTCCATTGATTGCTTTATAAGAATTATCAGTTGCAGTCACAGATCCTTAAATTTTCTTTATTAGTAAACAATGGCCATGGATAGTGTTATTGCCTCGTCCATATTATTTCTAATTTCTAAATTTTTAAGCAATACATCTGTATTGTTCTCTTTCTCCTTGGACTCTGTCATCAATGATACATCGGAAGCTGCTGTATTCAAATCATATAGTTGCCATTAAAATGCTTATGGATCGAACTTTAGACTGCTCAACTGTATTTTGTTGCAGAAAGATATAATAAGGTTACAATACAATGTTGGATCAAATTTAAGTTGCGAAGCCTAACACTGCCTTAGTTGATAAATTAAATTTCCAGTTACTCCAGTATTCCAATGTTCACTATAAATTTTTAACTTGCTTTTTGTTACCTGTATAAGAGATTGTTAAAGTGAGATTATGGATTATCTAGTTTCAGTTTTTACAAAAGCTGGTTCATACTTTGTATGGAAATTTCCTTGAGCACTATTTACAAATCACTGAAATTAAAGTTGCTTGAATCAAGAATTTGATATAGAAAATAGGAAACTTGTTTCAGAAACCAAATTTTCTACGTTGATCTTTCTGCAATCAAAGACTATTCATCATATTCTGTTGCATTTCATTCGTAAATTACTTTCCTTTGAGTGGTGGTTGATTCAAGTCCAACTGTTGTTTAAACAACTTTTGAAACATATTACTTTAGCTTCTATAGTACTTGCAATATTTCAAGAATTAGATCAAATGTTCCACTATATCAAAATTTGATATATGAGGTCAAAATCAAATACTGTACTGATAAACCAAAATTTGGTAAAATTATAACTATTCAACTATATCAACACTACTTGAAGTCAAAATCAAATCTGGTTTATTACATTAATGAAATGATCTTTTTTCTCTTGAATCCTGATAAGGAAACAATCAACATCGGGGAACATATGTATCGATACCTCGGATAGTTGCTTCATGTCTCTTTCCAAGCCCTAATCGTTCTGCCTGTATCAGACAGAGGCGATGAATGCCGACTCTACTGGTGAATGCTCGAGCCAACGGGGACTCCCATATAGTTAGAAGGCCATCTAGCAACTTTCTCTGCTGAAAGAGCAGCATCCAATATCACAATATGCACAGCAAACCAAATGGGAGAAATATCTTACTAAATAGTGCATATTCACAATCTGCACCTTACCCCATTGCTTAATCCATTGATGGAGACTACGAGTTCCTCTGTTTACTCAGATTCATCAAAGTCGCATTCAGAAACTATTTACGAGCACCACATTACATCAAATATCAATTATGCTCGTGTGTTTTAAGATTTAAAATTCAGAATATCAGAAAATGATAGACTGACACTTACAAATGTTGTCCATATGAATAAGGAAAATCAACAAAATGGAGCAACGATTCACTATAATAGACTATAAAAATAAACCTAATAGAAAATTCGCAGCTAAATGTTGACATACCTGCACGGCAATTGTGTGTGTGTGGCCACAAGATATTGCTTGACTAACCTACCTGTTCCAACCTCAATTCCCAAAGATTTATGATTGAATCTTTTACTGAAAAAAGTACATACCTATGAAACAGATTCAGATGTGAGTAAAATGGCCCAAGTTCCTTTTGCAATATCAATACATAATCTGAAAGTTGAGGAAGAATAATTTAACACATTGATTCTCAGTCTAGGGACTTGAACATAGATCATCAATCACTATGGGTTGTCAATCATGTGAAACTATCAATGGAAGACCTAGATTTATCGAATTATTTTTTTTTTATCATAGATCACAACGTAACAAATAAACTCCAACATGCTCTTGCTATTTTATGAATGGTCCTTTTGCACTTGTTTAATTACGTAAATTTTCTTTGAAGTCGGACTATTTTATTATGGCTATAAATTTTTTGCAATGTCGATACACTATAAAATTTTGAGTACTAATAAGCAAATGTCAAAGATTGGCTGTGGTTCATTATGAAAGAGTACATAGCATCAAACACCCTTCTTTATTATTAGACCCTGAGTTTAATCTATGGAATTATGCGCCACCGTTAGATTATCCATAAAATGTAAAAGAGGTAAACTATATAACAAAACCTCAGAAGTTTAGGATAATGAAAGTAATTATCAGGAAAATTGTACCTATGTTTATACCACTAATAATTATTCCTTTAATTAATGAAATATGACAAACCTCTATCTTTGGTCCTTCGTAAAAGTTGCACTCATAGCTTCTGCTGTTCCATGAGCACTAAGAAGGATGCACTGGGATGTTACCCCATCCCAAAAGTGAACAATTCCATCTTTTGAAGCTGTTATATAGATACCACCGGTTATATCTGATCTGCAAAAAAGATGAGAGATATTTATGGATACAAGATAAGTGATTACATATATCAATATCTTTGTCTGGAGCAGAACAAGGCTGGGCTTACCTTGTTTATGGATCCATTGTTAGTCTCTTGAACATTTGCTTATAGATAACAGTGGAAAGTATTAACATCATAGAGGTGTGGAATAGGATGGTCAGTACCTGCGGTCAGATCAGATCATCACACCATTCAGTTAGAAATATATTAAGCAAACACTAAGATTTTACAGGAAACTTGAATCAGGAAACAATTAAAATTAAACAAAATAAATCTACCCCATATATAGAAGCTAAAGAGTGCATATTCAAAAGCAAATATCTTAAAAGGAAACTGTAGAAACACCTATCCGAATTTAATTCCAGTACACAAGGCTTAAATTCATACTAACTGTTTAATAGAGCTGAACACTTACCAGGCTCATATCCAACAGCATTTGTACTTCAGATTTCAAAATATGTAATAACCTGCCAAAAGAAATTCTCCCAAAGGATTAAACAGTACAGACCTCATGTTGTGAGTGTCCTGCAAAGTTAATCAGTAAGATCAGACAAGAGACCACAAACAATAAGTTGCTCCTACAAAAGGAACACTAAATACTGTAAAATAGAACAAATGGTAACCTGAATTACTTTGAAGGCTTTCCTTGCTACTATTTTTGAAAAATCAAAGAACCTGCCATTGTACAAGCATCCTAAGAATGACTTTAGGAATTCAATAAGTAATCTAAAGCATATCTTAAGATCAAACTTCCATTATAATTTATTTTCTTTTTTTATGTTGATCAATGGTATTGGCAGGTGTCTAACAGTAATTACTTGAATTTAAATCCACTATACCTTTTCAAGGTTTGCATATCCTACCAACTGGATTCTACATATAAATACAATAGACATGGGGCTGAGGATTCATACTTTACTGTGAGATCTTTGGCCCCAGAAATCAGAATTGTGTTCTGAGGATGGAAATCCAAGTCATTTATTGTCTGCACAAGACATATAATCAAGAAAATACATTACAATGACTTTATTCAAAGATAATACCGAATACTGCAAAAATTTGTTGGAGAAAACTCTTCATTTCAAGTGAAATATTTGATGTACAGAGGGGCATGCATTTTATGAGCCCGGGATAAAAAGATACAAGCACTTTATTCATTACAATAACTTACATGCATGTTTAACAGGTAGAATCAAACCTCAAAGAGCTTTATTGATGTGTCAGCATTTTCAGTTGCAAGAAATCTTCCATCAGGACTAAATCTTGCATACCTAGCTACATTCTTTTTATATGAAGAGACGGCGTGTTCCTTCAGCATATCATAGCTATCCACATTGTGTTAATCAAAGAAAAGTGTCATAACAATATTTTTCTTATTGTGATATCAGACCTTGTGCTCTGATATATACCGGGTTTGGTGATTTGGAAAACTCTTTGATGCTCCTTTAACATCATGTATGGCACTGTTGAAAATAAAGTTTGTCATTTTTATGAACAAAATACCAGAGCATCTTTTAGTGCCACAAAACTGAGTTTTATAAAGAAAGGAAGGCATAAGAAATTAAAAAGTACTACATGATGTTTTAGGATATATTATATGGCTCGAGGAGTCGAGAAATAAAATTAAACTTGTGTAAACTCCAAACTGGATCACTTAATTTTGTCTAAATACTTTCTTTAATTTTTTTTTAAAATTGGATTACATTAACTTTAAATTAAATGGCCGCGTCATGGAGGATTCGAACCTGAGACCTATTACCTTAGGCATTAACCTCACTACCACTAGGCCAACACACGCACGCCATACTTTCTTTAATTTTGTTGAAGTACTTATGCCAGAATATGATTTATAATACCTCCTGGGTCCTATTACCAAAGTTCAAATTAAAGCTCGAGACAAAAAAATAACTTTTTGTTCATCTAAGCACTAATTTGATAGTCGTTTACATGTTGTTCAAAAAACTGCCATTTCCAACAGCTATCAAGAAAAGCATGAAGTTTACTCATAACACTATGAAGAATGGCACACCTGAAACCCATAGAAACAACTCGTAGTGCGGGTATCAAGACCATATGCTGAAAATATGCTCAAATCAAATAGTTTTGTTGAGGATATCCTTCTCATCATTTCATCTTTTTCCATTGCAAGACCCTGCTGACCACTTAGAATTTCCATATATCTTTTATCTTATTTTCCAAACTTCTCAGAAATTTTAAAACTTTTTCCAATCTATTGAAAAGCAAAATAACCAAAAGGTACAAACCTTGGCCACCAACTCAAGAAGCTTGTTAGGAGGAAATTCAACATTTATAGGTGTCATTGTGGCTGATGCAACCGCACTTGCTGCCTGCGTAGGAGATTGTTATCAGAAATAAATGTGCTACAATAGTGACCATCTATAATTGCAGGTAAATATCATTTTTACACTTTTGGAGATCAGGCTCTCCAACACTTGGGACTGTTCAAAATTTCATGGGTCAACATCTCAGTTCATATGGAAACTTGATACTGTAATTTAATCACCAAATCAGCTAAAGGCTGATATTATATCAAGAACACATAGGTGTGTTTCCACAAGCTACCGCTATACTGTAGATTGAGGCAATAGTATTCTTCAAACCTATTTTATAGTTAGAAGCAGCCCCAAAATCATGTTAACCTCATTTAGTTCTGAAAACTTCTCAAATTATGATACATTAATGAATCCAGCAAGAATCAAGTTTGAAACACGAATAGAACTCTAGAGTTCTGCTCAAGTGTGAAACTAATCAAAATACAACAAAGCTCAGTAATTCCCTCTATCAACTTAGAAAATGGAGGAAAATGAAGTCTTGTAACCAAACAAGCAGAGAGAAATCAGAATATGGTGAAATGAAGTGTTGTCAAGAATCACCTGATTGAAATTGTTTTCGCGGAGATGGGAAGCAATTAAAGCATCGACATGGCGGTAAAGCTTGCCATCTTGCAACGACTGCTCCAATCCGATATCCATTGCATATGCTACTTACCACTTACCACCAGACACCAATAACCAAATTAAAGTTTGATCTTTGGCCCTTACTTACCAGTTACCATTATTGGCATTTGATTAAATTCAATTTAGATAGAAGGTGCATAGCGGTAGTTATAATATCAAAAGTTCATAAAAATATTGCAAAAGATTTATATATTTATAATTATTTGAAAGTCCAACAAAAAAAAGGTTGATTTATTATATTTGTTGGAGGACCACTTAAGATATCGTGACAATGTCACCTTGTACATTGTGTAATATTACCGTACGGATTATTATAAATTTCATTATTATTTTTTATATTGAATAATATTAATTATACTATAATCAATAAATTATAGTAAAAAAATGAGAATTAATAAATTTTTATTAATATTTTAATATTATACAAAAGTGAATCTACTAGAGAATCAAAGTGGATTTGCCAATTAATCATGAAATGTCGTGGTTCTTACATATAATTTATTAAGAAAAGTAATTCGCGAGATCATGCACTTTTCTTTCCTAGTTATAATAGAAAAAAGTACAGCTGATTAGATCCAGCCTATTCTTGAAATAAACAACTCTCACACACCACCTTTCCAAAAAAATCAATACACCAATCACTACACTTAGATTTATTGAATTTGTTGCTAAAATATCAGTATTAAATCCGAAACTCCCGGCAGATGGCCAGTAGCCTAAAGAAACGAAAGAATCGGTTACATTTTTCATATAATCTCCTCTTATAGATAGACTAAAAAATTGACAAGAGTTCTTTTTCTAGCGCTTTGCCCACCATTTTTTGATTCTTTTTTCAAATTCGAGTAAAAAAATCTTGGAGTTATAAAGTATGAACTGCCGCTTGATTGTTGCAACGCCTCATAAAAAGAATTTCCCTTCAAAATCAAGTTAAGAAAAAATACAAAACAAAAATACTAATATAAACAATTTTAGATGAACCTGGATAACTATCAGTGTGCTAATAATCCACCATGTACATACATTCAAATCTTTACGAATCTTCTCTTTATATAAACTTGGACGTAATTTAGTCTCCAAACTATTCTCATCCACGAATGTAGTGAGTTATTGGATAACTCCCCACTATTTTAGTCATTCAACGTATTCAGTTCATTCCATATTTTCCTCAACATCTTTTTGACTTAGTCTCAACATAGTTTACTCCACAATTCTTACGAAGTAGTTGTCCATGTATTAGTTCATTCTCGCAACTCGTTACAAGCAGATCGATTGCACATATGCAGTTCGTTCATGCAGGTCGTTTCATCAAGTGTTTCCAACAGGTCAGGTCATTTATCTAACTTGCTCATTAGTTTGCTCATCAACTTGCTCATATAGCTCAATTGTGCAGATCAACTCATGCATCGACTTGTTCCTTTAGTAGTCCAGCTCATGCATTGATATGTTCTTTTGTAGTCTACTCATCATTAACTCTCTCAACGATCTTAACTCGATCTTCTCCTATATTCGTGACATGTCCTTGATGATCCAGTTCACCTTTATCCTACAAGCAAAGACAACAAACACAACAAGAAACAAAAATAAAAATATATAAGAAATTTGGTTCCAACACGAAAATTTACATAATGAAAAATAGAAAAGAAATCGGAAGAAAAAAAAAATGGCAGAATGTGGAGGAGAAATCAGCACAAGTTACACTACATATTCGAACTGATTACAAGACATATCCAAAATAATTACGAAATATATGCGAACAAATTACAATACATATTCAAATTGATTACAATGTATATTGGAACTGATTATAATGCATATTCAACGTAATTACAAAGCATATTCAAACAAATTACAGTGCATATATTCTATCGTTCTACACAAACAATGCATACAACTACTAACGTTTTCGTAATAACAACACCCTCTACCACCAATGTTGTTGCCTCCAAGCCAATCGGATGTCGAGCGACCATGTATCAACCTATACATCATATTTCTCATCTATCTTCACCATATCTATCTACTATATATCTTTATCGAATTACAATCTTTATTTTTGGCGTCGATATCGATAGCGTGGTCGTGCCTCAACGTGCTGAAGAATTGGAGCGATAAAGCAGAGACGAGGGGTGGTTGAGAGATAGAATCGCCGATGTCGACAGTGCGGCACAACCTCAACGTGCTGAAGGCGTGGAGCAGGAAAGCGGTGGCGAGGAGATGTAATTGCTAACATCGATTCTGAGCTTGGCGACGGGGTGGGACAGAAAGTCTATGCTAACAAACATAAATAAGAAATGCAAATATACAGTACACAAACCAACACCAATACGAATATTGCATTGTATATAACACGATGTAAAAATATTATAACAACTGCATCTTATTTTTACTGAAAATAATGATACAATCAATATTTTGTCATTATATCTTTATTTTATCATTTATGATATATCATAAATCATCAAAAATGTAATTAATCATAACTATTTATTTCTCTAAATGACTGAGATAACTTACTATTTCTTCATTTTTACATGATCTACCCTCTGTATATATATCATAAAAGTCTTATGGACGCATGGAACTAAAAATATATATAGTACTAATATTATAAGGCATTATATATTAATATTAATTTTAATATTAACATTTAAATATAGATAGATAAGTTAAAATGATTTAAAACATTATAGAATGAAAATTATTTTCGTATTATACAGAAAAGATATGCATCAAAAAACATCTTAAATAAAAAAAAAATTGTTTTTTGTGTCTCGGAATTATAAGGATATTATTATATTCCATCCGACTCAAGAAGTTAATAATTCTTCTATTTTTAGGACGCTTAATATGACTTCTTTTCTATGAAATTAATTAATCTTATACGATTATTGTGGGAGATAATGTGTGCTTGTATATAAATTACGTTTTCTGACATATATGAAAATATATTTCTTGATATCTATGAAAAATAATGGAGAACAGATTAGTGTGTGTGTATATATATATATATGTGTGGTTTCAGGTAAAGAGAGTACAAATGGTAAAAAATAGGAAATGATCTTGTTCCTCCATTATAATATAGATCTAATGGTTGTGATTGATCCCTTAATTTTAAAAAATTAGGTTTGAAAACGTGTTGCATTGTTAAATTACAATGCAAGAAGGACATTTAGGTAAAAAATTCGGCGGTTCCTAAGATCAAGGATTCAAAAATTGATATGATTCCATTAATTACGGAACTATAATAGGATAGAGAAAAACTTCCCCAACCGCCGTTTGTTTATTGTTGCATTGTATATTCATATAATTTACATTAGATATATATGTAGTGTTGCACTGTAAAGTTACGTAATTTGCATTAGACATATATATATTGTACTACCATTTAATTTTGGTAGTTGGAGAAATTTATGGGATAACATAATCTTCTAAAAATATTCAAAAATTCATCCTAATTTCGAATTATGATCATTTTAATTGGAAAACCCAACTAGAAATAATTCCATCACATGCAATAATGTCATTTACATGTATATTTTAATGCAATTCATATGTATGTGTGATGCAACATAATATTATTGAAGAGTACAGAGATGAAATAACAATGCAATTTACACGTATATATCAATGCAATGCACATGTATGCCTGGTGCAACGTAAAGAGTGCGATAACATTCAGTTTTGCTATAATATTTTACACCTTATAAACAATGCAAAAACTTAAGTATTTAAGTGCAAATATGAAATCTGTTGATGCAAACATATGCATATTTATTCAACTAGGCGCGATGTGAGTCTCCGGGCATGAGAGATGGCCGTTGCGGGCGCCGTCTTCGCCTTCGGAGATGCTCACGCTCATGTCCATGTAGAGGAAGGCCATTGTTGGTAGCGTCGACCATGCGGCGCTCGGTGTTCTCGTAACCCTGCCAAGCCCGCTGTTGTTGTTCCCACTTCGCCGCCACCGCTGTCAGTTCTCATTATTTTCATTCTGAGTCACTGTCGTTGTCTCCTTCTCAGTTGCGATCTTAGTCGCTGCCGTCTGCTCCCCGACCGTATATCTTCCGCTCCCCCGCTAAGAATGGTGTTGTTGTTGGTGTGTCCGCTCTTGTTGGCACGAGACGTGGAGACGGTGGAATCACATACGTCGCCGTCGTGCTGCCATGGTGTTGTCGCCTTCCTCCATCCTCTCCGTAGGTTTTTCATCAAATAATCTCGATGATGTCGCCGTCTTCTCCCTCATCTCTCCTAAATTGCAATAATCTCCAATATGGTAACTGCAATCCTATAATTAAGGTATGATTTTCTCTTTCATCACACAATTACGTATTTAACCTTCTAATCATAATTATGTAATATTTTATTAATTTAAAATTCGAAATTATGTAGTTAATTGTGTGCCACACGATCTCAATATGAACGGCCCAAATTACTTCCTATTTCCTATTCAAAAATCACTTTCTATATGATCTACATCATATACATATATATATTCTTGTCACAATTTATTATTTTAAAACACTCATTTGAATATAAATTATGTTATGTTTATTGGGACGGAGTAGGGGTGACAATCGGGCACGACGGGTATGGATAGTAGCTATCCATACCCGTACCCACGAACTAAATGAAAATTAAATTCACTCAAACCCACCACCCGTGGATATCCAACACCTATCGGGTATCCGCGAACCCGCCATCCACCACTCGTTAGATACCCATTAACCCACCACTCGTGAGTATCTATCATCCCTAAAATATACTCCCTCCGTCCCACTTTACTTGACACGTTTTATTATTATAATCCACTCATTTGAATATAAAACGTGTCAAGTAAAGTGGGACGGAGGCAGTATAATTTTAATATTTAAGATATATTAGATATAATTTTTTATAAGAATCATATATAATTTTATATAAAAAATAGATAAATATGGTTAATATTAGGTGGATATGCGAGATTTTTTACGGATACTTTATGGGTATTTCATAGGTAAATTTTCGCGGGTATATGTGTTTCGCGGATATGGATAGTTAATATACATACACATACCCACGAACTAAATGAATATTAAATGCCTCTCAAATCCACCCCTATTAGGATTGCGTACCCACAGGTAAATTGTCATCCATAGGACGAAAGGAGTAATAGCACATGAACGTAAATAGTTGAAATACTGCAAATGCTTTTGAACTAGTGGTAGGGATGTCAGTAGCAAGTAGATGGGTAATACTCATAGTGTCACGCCCCAAATCCCGAGGGACGGTGCACGCGCCAAGGGCATGACTGGGCGGGGATAAAAGAAGCGGGAAAGAAAGGGGGCATTGTGTTTGTGTGTATTATATAAGTGAGAGTTGTCCTTGAAAATCGGACAGCATCTCCTCTATAACTTTGACTATGCCATTTTACAACCCAAACAATTAACCAATGCAAAGACAATGTCTATAATAATGAATCTAAAATGAATCATATGCAATATGGAGATAATACAGCTAGAGTCATGGGAGCGGTAATCTAGAATCCCAAGCGACCGAATCATCCAAGATGAAATGAATTGGAGATAATACAGCTCGAGTCATGGGAGTGGTAATCTTGAATCCCAAGCGGCCGAATCATCCAATATGAAAGACGGGGTTGGAGATAATATAGCTCATCTCGTAGGAACGGTAATCTAGAATCCTCGAGAGGCCGAATCGTCCAATAAGAACCGTCGATCAAAGGCGGAGGTTAGTGAGCCTAGCTCGCCAAAAGGAGTCACTCACCCAGCTCACCAAGTGTGGTCGGCATTCGCTCGAACACTACACAAGGGGCCGATAAGTTGAGCGTCCAAGAGGGGCCGACAACTTCTAAGCTCTCTTATGCACGTGTATGCATGTAATGGACAGTGATAATATGACAACATGAACTTTTATTAATAATGGCCGATGAGGCCTTCGTGGAATGAGAAAACGATCTTAGACTTTAAACATATATATTATCACACACATATACGTGAATGATAATTATTTCATAAATACTATAACATACGTGAGCATGGCAGCGGAAATTCTTATGTATAGAACGGTAAACCGTTCTCGTGATGAAGCAATCGTCATCCCAATAACACCATTCCTCAGCCACACACATCATGCTGCTTCCTTAGTCTGTGAAAATTTTTGTAAAACGTGGGGTGAGTACTAGTGCACTCAGTTGGGTTTTTC
>JAPKLX010000066.1:195121-268911 GCA_026898415.1 Leonotis leonurus | reverse complement strand
TAAAACGAAAAACATAGTCTCTGTTCAGTATACTTACCTTAGAAGGTATTAAAAAAAATAATAAAAAAATAAAAATTTTCTATAAAAGGGGGGGAGGAGTCGTGACTTCCTCCCCAGAAACACATTTCGCTCCCCCCCCCTCCTTTCCTCTCTCTTCTTCTTCTCCTCTTATTTTCTTCTTCTTTCTGCTATTTTTGAGTATCGAGGTTCTGCAAGTTTGAGAATCGAGGATCGGTTCAAGTCAAGGTACGTCAGGGTAAGGTCGAAGGTAGGCATTGAGCTTGACAAAGGTGGCTCAGCCGCCGTCGAGTCACCGCCGCCATCGCTCTGATACCGTCATTTTCTTTATACATTTGGTCAATCGAACGACTAAGGTCCCTTAAGGTTTTGACACTCTTATATAGGTTATGTCCCGGGCTTTTTACCACCGACGGATCATAAACATTCAGTCAAATAAGGCTCGGTGAACCGTACACCCTAACATAGCATGAGTCAAAACCCGATGGTGATCAACCCACCGCGGTAGAGACTAAGTGATCACAGTCCTTAAATCGACGTGTTAGGCCGAATAAGAAACCCCCGGCGGTCGATAAGAGCATTAAACAGTCGATACCTTCGTGAAAACATTTTAACAGAGATCCATGCATTTTTCATTTAGAGAAAAGAGCTTAATAACTCAAAATACGTATATATCCCCAACCTTTCACCGATGATATTCCTCGATTACGGGAAAATCGTAAATCCTTATGAGCTCAAATTTCAGTGCTAGGTACCTGTTAGTCATAGGGAATATATTTTGGCTTTAATTTCCAATAAGGAACTACACATACCGACCCAAAACCATTCAAAAAACCATTAATTATAAAGTTGCGGTTTTGGTTCTGGTTTCGGTTCCAAACCCGCTTAGAATCAGAACCATTTGTAGCAGAATAGGTCCAGTCCGTCCATTACGGTTCCACCTAATTCAGAACTTTTTTTTTAAAGTTATATTTATTTTATGTTCTTACAACTACTAGTGATGTTCCCGTGTTATGCACGGGTAGCATTTCTTCAATTATTCTAATATGTATTATTTTATATTACTTAAAAAAATTATATTAAATTAATATTCAATCAATTTAAATGATAAATTAATAAATTGTAATATTTTTTTCTAATATAAGAAATATTCTTGATGTATATAAAATGTCACATTAATAATTTGTATTAAGTTATATCTCGGACACTATTCTTTAGTATCTTTCTTTCAAACTAATTTGGTTCGAAACTCATCATAAGTTAACTCTCTTGCTTTTGGATATTTATTGTTTGCTTCCATCTAATCCAAAAACTTGCCATAATATATTTAAATGATCGTAACATTTTCATATTAAATTTGTTTATTTTGTATCATATATCAAATTAAAGTTTTTGTCAAGATTTATATTTAAATGTAGTTACTATTCTAGTGGTTTTATGATAATAAATTGTAGTGCATCAACCACCCAATTGACCTGACACGAATGTCAATGATTTGAGATGGTTTAGAGCAATTAAAAGTAATACAAACAGAAACTGCAAGCTACAACGTGGATCAACTTGTAAATGTAGTTATTACTTCATATGAAAGTCTATCCCCTATCACATTAAACAAAGTTTTTTTAAGTCTTCAAGGGTGGATGATGAAAATTATGAAAGTTAGGGAACACAACACTTACAATTTCCATACACTCTAGTTAAAGAGTGTATCACTTATATGTTGGTCAATGGAAGAGCTCAAGACGTGGAGGGGCTTATTGGGTCATTAGGGATGACAAATGACTGAAAATATTTTGGAAAGGCTGTTTTGGATGGCTGTTTTTGGAAATGTATTTTGGAAATCCTTTTGTTATGCCTACAAAACATAGTTGAAGCATTTTTTTTTTTGTATGTTTAAGGTGTAACTAGGATGTTAATGTATGCACTTATGCAATTTTTGTAATCTTATTAAGTTAAGATACAAGTTTATGCACATTTACATTTTATTTTGCCTTCTTTAAGCATCATTTCTATACTTAAATGAAACAATGCATTAACCACATAATCACAACTCAAAGCACACAACTACATACCCCAAATCATAGCATATATCTCATCAGTAATCATATCAATATCAAAATTGAGCATATTCATTATTTCAGTAAGCATATCCCTATCAACAAACTGTACTTTTGCTAACAATTTTCATAACCACAATAACTTTCATAATTCTACCAACATATATCTCAATAAGCAAAATCACAACAACCACCATAGCAATGATCATATCATAGTTCTACCAGCATGCAATCAGAATCACAACAACCACCATAGCAAAGATCATATCATAGTTCTACTAGCATGCAATCAGAATCACAACAACGACTATAGCAAAGATTTCAACCAAAATCTACCACCAATCAGAATCACAACAAGCATAATCACAACAATCACAACAAGAATGTTACCACCAATCTGAAACACAAAAATCACATTCAAAATCAGAATGAGGAAGGATCTCACCCAAATTATCAGAGCAAGTGTTTAGGGAGTGAAACCCTAAAACCTTTCCCAGAGTCAACAACAACAAACACAACATCAATATCATCTTGATAGAAAATAAAGTTGAGGAAGTCACCACCGCCAAATACCTCACCACCGCTCAAATCTTGTAGTATTTGCTCCTTTGGCGAGCTTTTCATCACATCAGATGGTTGAGGTGGTAGAATTGGGACAAATAACTCACAGCTATCGTAGATCTCACCACCGTAGACCTCAGCGCCTCCAAGATCGGGTAGCATCTTCTCCTTTTGGGGGCTTTTAATCACAGTAGGTGAGTGGGGTGGCACAAAGGGAAGATACAAGCCACCGCCGCCGTAGACCTCACCGTCGAAGAACTCACCACCGCTCAGATCTCATAATATCTGCTCACCATTGGGGTTTTTCATCACAACAGGTGTGTGAGGCGGTGAAGGAGGGTGGTCCAAGACTTTGTAGGTATGAAGAGTCTTCATCCATTCAGAGACGCCTGATTTCTTTTTCACACGAAGATCCATAGCATGTCCTTTCCTCTTCGAACCAGGATCCCTGCCACTGATAACGCCGCTGCTTAAGAGATTCATCTTTGGGAGTATTTCTACTTTGGGCTTTTTCATCATAGCAACGAAGAGAGGTAGATATGGAGAGTAAGAAATCGACATATTTTTTGGTTGTAAAGTAAGAAATCGTCTAAGATTTACCCGATTTCATAGTTGCAAGTTGGATTGGAGACATGAATTAGGGTTTAGTAGATATACAGTGAGATGTGCCGTTCAAGAACAAGGAGATGCAGAGAGAGAGAAAGAGTCTACGAAATGAAGGAGGCGCACAAATGAGAATAGTAAGTTTGTGTTAGGGTAGTATGGGCCATTAGTATTATGACTTAAGTTGTTTTAATTTGGGCCTGGGTCATTATTACCGGACATCCCAAAAAGGAAAATGGGTCATTAATGCTGGGACAGATGGGTAAATAAAACTTTGAAATACGTAATGAGGATCCAATATATGAATTTTAAGTTTAAATAAATATTTGTGACAAAATTACATATAATGAAAGAAGGAATAAGTTAGGCCTTGGAACCGTAAGATCCGTGGGTATTTATCCAATCCGGACCAAAACAAATATTATCTTATGGTACGGATCTGGTCCGGGTCTACTATGTAATGGGTGAGTTTCAGATTAAGAACCGTAATCTATTTGTCGGTTCTGGTTTGGGTCTTACCCACCCATTGACATCCCTACTAGTGGGTTTGAATTTTATCATGACCGGCGGAGAGGGCAATCACTTTTTAAAAGTAAGTTTTGATACAAAAAAATTCTTTATATTTTGTCATTTCAATTCGTTTATAAAAATAAAAATTACACTTAAAATTTTCGTTTATAATAAGAGGACTCGGTCCACTCAATCACTCTCAACTCTATTACAAATAATAAAGCAAATTGGACATAAACTTCACTCAATACACACAATCACTTAAAATAATAAATTATATGAGTCTCAAACTCCACTCACTACACACTTTTACATAAAATCAAATCACATTATTAATATCTGTGTCGGGTCAAAATGACAAGATCTTTCATGAACGGATAGAATAATTTTATGACATTAGTACTCAATATTTTTTAAATTATGAATCTTTCATTGAAATCGATATATCAACGTGACCTTGATTTTATGATCTCTATTGAATTCTTTTTGTATAATAGTTTTCTTGTGAGAATTAAGAACATGTCCATGCATGTTAATCTTTATATAATTTTGGATCTGAATTAACAGAAACAATGAACAAGTCTAGGTTGTTTAATCTATATATGTGCAATAATTAGGACAACATAAGTATTTTATTTGGATGTAATGCTTTCTCACGTGAAAAATAAAGTGCTAATTATATTAACTTCTATGCATTGTTTTAGTGCAAGTACTACAAGGCACACCTTACCTATCCAAGTTTAATTTCATTGCTTGCAAAGTGCAATTAATTTCCTAACATATCCCATGAGAAACTTCTCCAATATCCCATTTTATAATTGACTTGTTAGAAGAAAATATATGTGTTAAGTTCGTTCTTCAATACATTAAAAACTCAAGAGAATTAAAACCCTAGTCTAAAAATTGAATCTTGGAGAAGTTTAAAGATGGTTCAGGAAGATTTAGATGGACCCCACATGGAATAAAAGGATCAAGAAAAAGAGAGCACGTATGAATAGTGAAACAAATTAAGATAATTAATTAATACTCCAATGAATAAGGACAAACCGGCCTTGTCCTAAAATGAAAAGATTTGACAGAGTTTGAAACATAACGAGAGTTTCAACTTCAATTGAGAGAGAGAGAGAGAGAGTGAAACTGAAAATACATATAGACAAAGAGATACAGTGTTCTCTCTGTCATGCACCCAAGTGTAGTCAATTTTTGCCATAATTGTTCGGTTGGGATGATTATGTCCAAGGCTCCAAGCCATGGTTTTAGGATAATGTTATGTAAAGTAATCATGAATTATGAGTTTCGGTTAAATCTTTGTAATAAAATTAATATCGAATAATCTCGACTAAGCAAACACTCAACTCAACGAACCCTTAGATGGGATGGAATGTGTATACAGAGAGAATCTGAGAAGAAATGAAAAGAAGTAATGCATAGAAGGTAGTGGACAGCCGACAGAAATTGAGCCAAAACATTTAGGACACGTAATGGTTAATTAATTACTTATATACACACATAAATATGATAATTAAATCGCTCCCTTTCCTACTTCAATGGAGTTATTGTGGTTTGTACGTGTGATTCGACAAAGAGATTTATATGTATATATATTATATGTATGGCAAGTTGTGGGAAGATGAGTAGGGTCCACAGTGAGGAAGGTTTGTGCTATTATCACTCCTATTTGTGTCCCTTTAAATCTTCTCTCTGGGTCATGTTTTGCTTTCGATTTTACCATCTTTCGTACGTTCTCTTTAATTTAACATAATATGATAAAATATACTTCTACCCATTATATCATTATTATTTAAACGGGTCGTCCATGAAAATTGTATTATTTTTTTTAGTAGGTGAATCCACACACTTTTCAACACAATACATCACATCACATCTCAATACTTACAAAATAACTAAATAATATATTTTTCTTAAAACTCGTGTTCACTCCTCCATGATACGAAGGAAATACAATATTATGATGTTTGGTAAGTATGTTTAAATCTCATGATAATTTTTATATTGATAAACCTTATTATTGAATAAGATAAATATATTTATAAATTTGATCATGTCCAAAATTGGGTCCCATGAGATAGGTCTCATATTCACCCTTCCCTGCACGTACTACCGCCGCATAGGTAGAGGTGAGAATTGAGACGGGATCAAGAGTCCCGGTCTCGATCTCGAAAATAACTTTTTGATTTTGGTTTCGGTTCCGGTCCAGAAAATAAATGTCCCCAATAGTTTTGAAGTGTCAAACATAATCAATATTTCCCGAACATGACCAAATTACCTGAATTTTAAAATTAATTTTGAGAAATTGGAAGTCCCCATCGGAATTCGAAACTCCTGAACCCCGAAAAGTTTTAATTTTTCAATCCCAGTCTTCAAAAATTCGGGACTAGAGTCGAGACCGGAAAATCTCAAATCTCAATCTCAAATTCTCACCCTTCGCATAGGGCGGCTGGGAGGCAGAGACGAGGATTTTGTGGATGAACTTGCCCTTAGATTTGCCACTGGGTTTGTGGAGTTTTAAAGAGAGGAGAGTCAAGAATGAAAGATAGCACATATGAGATTATTTTAATTACACCACATTCTAGGGATTAAATTGTAAGTTGAAATAGTCATTTTAGGACATACCCAATGTTTAATGATAGCTCAGCGTGTTTATCACATCATATTTGTTTCCAAATATATAAATGTGATAAAATATTTTGATCTAATTATATTATATATTGACTAAACAAGACTTTAGTGTACTTTTTTTTTTAATGTTAATGGACCGAGTTCAATATATATTAAAAGATATCAAATTTCATGACAAACCTTAAGAATAATCATTTTGTCCCTAGAAATACATTTCATCTATTCTAATAAATATGACATTATTTTTTATTTTTCAATACGAATATTAAAAAGAATGTATAACATAATGTAAAAATTATAAAATAAGTAGAGTCTAAAATGATAACACTAAAAAACACATTTTAAAACGTTAAATAAATAATAAAGTGAGAACCATGCATAGTTAATTAAAAAAATTCTCTTTAGTGTATTTAGTTAATTAATATTCGCCTTTTATTTTGGCATTTATCTAATAAATTAAGTATGACTTTTTGTTTCAGTTGGAGCAAATTAATTTGATTGTGCTGTAGGACTAGTTAATCTAAGAACGAATCTCTCAAACAATCTCTTGTTCTTTCTCTGGAATCCTAAGCACATACAATAAAATTGTCATCTTTATTTTAGTGACCAATCTCTTCTTTTTTTTTAAATTAAATTATATTAAATTTAATTATAAAATTTCGTTATGAAAAAATTTGAATTTAAAATTTAGTGGCTTAAATATTAAAATCATGTCACTAACGTACACACACAAAAATTTGATTATATTAAATTTCAATTATAAAATCGCGCTGCGTAGGACTCGAACCCGAGATATATTAATGTTGGAGTGTGGAGTCTGAATAATAGATTATTTTAGGTCCACTTTATTAGCCCAGTTTTAATTCTAATGGGCTTTAGGGTTAGGGTTATATTGCTACCTATAAATTGTGTCTTCTTCTTGTAACCTAGTATCCAAAAATCATACAGTGAAAGTATCGCCCACAGACGTAGTCGCAAGACGAACTAGGTAAACAAATTTGTGTGATCTTTACTGTTCGTGATTGTGTGCGTGTGTCTATTCTCAACAACTGATATCAGAGCCTTCGGGTTCTGAGGGAGCAGTCACGATGAATGATGAGAAGGTTTCAATCAGACAGTTCGATGGATCCAATTTCGAATACTGGAGGATGCAGATTGAGGATTACCTCTATGACAAAGATCTGTATCTACCCTTGGAGGAGAAGTCGAAGCCCGAAAACATGGATCAGAAGGAGTGTAACTTATTTAATAGAAAGGCAATAAGTGCGATACGTAAGACGCTGTCTATGAACGTTGCCTACCACACAACTAAAGCAAAGTCCGCAAATGAGATGTTGGAGATCTTGGAGCAGGTGTATCAGAAGCCCACAATAGCGAACACGGTTTATCTGATCAGACGATTTTTCAACCTCAGGATGTCGGAGGTCACACCCGTGCAGCAACACCTGAACGAGTTCAACGTGATCATCGGGGAACTGAGCTTAGTTGAGATCAATTTCACAGATGAGGTACTTGCTTAGTTTTATTATCTTCTCTGCCAGATAGTTGGGCTGCAACAGTAACAACAGTTAGCGCTTCGTCCGCGAAGTCTAAGCTGAAGTTTGACGAAGTAAGGGATCTGATGATCAGCGATGAAGTTCGCAGAAAAGGATTAGGATCCTCCTCAGGTTCAGTCTTGAATACGGAGGAAAGGGGCAGATCGAAGAATATGCAGAATCATGGTAGATCAAAATCCAGAGGAAAAAGTCAATCTGAGAAAGACAAGGACTCGATCAAGTGCTGGAATTGTGAGGAGTCTAATCACTATAAGAATCAGTGTGCA
This sequence comes from Leonotis leonurus, assembly GCA_026898415.1. NCBI lineage: Eukaryota > Viridiplantae > Streptophyta > Magnoliopsida > Lamiales > Lamiaceae > Leonotis > Leonotis leonurus. Next base: position 260,700 of record JAPKLX010000066.1, on the reverse strand, counting down.
GTACCCAAGAAAAACAAGAAGAGACATAACGAGAAGAAGACAACAAACGCAACCATGGAGGATATTGGAGATGCGTTGGTCTTAAGCGTCAGTAGTCCGTTGGAATCATAGGTGTTGGATTCTGGAGCATCGTTCCATTCATGCAGTGATGCTAAAATAATGGAGAACTATGTGCCTGGCAAATTCGGACAAGTCTACCTTGCAGACGATGAACCCTTGAATACCGTGGTAAAGGGAGATTTCCGGATATCCACACCAAACGGATCGATGTTGAAGCTAGATGGTTTGAGGCACATACCAGGATTGAAAATGAACCTGCTTTCAATCAGCCAACTTGATGTTGAGGGATACTCATAAACAATTGGCTGCAGTAGTTGGAAGATTAGCACATGAGCTATGATTGTAGCTCGAGGGAAGAAGGAGGGCACGTTGTACACAACAACTAACTCCAAAGATTGGATTGACCTTGTAGGAGCAACAACCATTGTTGATTTGTGGCAGTGTCGTCTAGGCCACATGAGTGAGGAAGGACTAAAGGTGATGTGTTCAAAAGGGAGGTTATCTAGGTTGAAATATGTTGAGATTGGCCTGTGTGAGGGCTGTATTTTCGGAAAGCATAGAAGAGTTAGTTTCTCGAGAGGTGGCAGAACCTTAAAGGCAGAGAAGTTGGAGCTGGTGCATAGTGATCTGTGGGGACCAGCTGTAAAATCCCTTGGTGGTTCGGAGTACTACATGACCTTCATCGATGATTGCACTAGAAAGGTATGGGTTTATTTTCTGAAAAATAAATCTGATGCTTATGATGCTTTCAGGAAGTGGAAAGCCCTTGTAGAGAATGAAACATGACTGGAAGTTAAGTATCTTTGTTCCGACAATGGAGGAGAGTATGAGCTCCGTGAGTCCAACGATTACTGTGCTGAGAATGAGATTCGCATGGAGAAGACCGTGAGAGGAACTCCCCATCCCAATGGAGTGGCAGAACGAATGAACTGAACGTTGAATGAGTGAGCCAGATGTATGAGGCTGAAGTGTGGACTGCCTAAGACGTTTTGGGCAGATGCAGTAAACACAGCAGCGTACCTAATCAATAGAGGTCCATTAGTTCCATTGGAGAATTGGATGCCTGAGGAAGAATGGACGGGAAAAGAGGTAAAGTTGTCTCATCTACGTGTATCTGGGTGTGTTCTTTATAGTCATGTTAGTTCTGTTGAAAGAAGTAAGTTGGATGCCAAATCTATTAAGTGTACGTTCATTGGTTATGGTGGTTATATATGAGTTTGGCTATAGGCTCTGGGATGGGAATAACCGGAAGATTATTCACAATAGAGATGTAGTTTTCAATGAACATGTATGTATAAGGACAAATTGGAGGCATTAGATTCTGACAAGTTTGAAGCCCAAGAGGTCGAGTTAGACATCTCAAACTCGAGTGGGAGCAATGGGAGTTAGAATGAGGAAGAGGTTCTTGATGAAGAACCTAGGACCCCACCACCGGAGATTCCGCTGCATAGACCAACTAGAGAGGGACGTGCACCTAACAGGTATTCGCTCTCTAACTACTACTTGTTACTTACTGTAATATCCCGCTAATTTCTAATTATACTTTTAAGTGTTCTAACTATTAAGGGACCTAGGTATGATGAAATAAGAATTTTAGGAAAAATCTAGACCCTGTTAGGACCTACCATGTTAATTTGGCAGACCGGGAAAGCTTTTTAAAAGGTTTATTTAAAAAATGAGCTTTTCATGCATAAGTTGAAAGTATATACATATTATACTCTTTGCGTAGAGTTTTTCTAAAGAAAAATATTGGCACTGAGTTTGCCCAAAAAGGAGTTCATATGCAGTCGCTACGTATTTTTAAACTTAAGGTATGTCATTCGAAAACCGAGCTTTTTCATGCATGATTGAAAGTACAGCAATATTATAGTCATTGTGTAGAGTTTTTAAAATGAAAAATATTGACGTTAAGTTTGCTTGAAAAGAAGATCGTATGTAGAAATTACGAATTTTCGAGCTTTAAGCATTTAATAATAATATAATATTATTATATTAATATAATTAATTAAAAAAATAAAAAAATAGAAAATTCTTCTAAATAGCAGGGGGAGTGGAGACTTTCTTCATCCCCCCTTCACGCTGAGTCTCTCCCCCTCCCCCCCCACGCCCTCCCCCCCAATCTTTTTCTTCTTTTCGGTAGTCATTGTTGGGCACCGAAGCTCCGCCGCCTAACTTCCGAGGTCGAGTCGAGTCAAAGAGGTACGCCGAGGCAAGACAATGGAAGTTCGGGAACTCAAAGAAGGTGGCTCAGCCGCTGTTGGGTGACCGTAGCAACCTCGCCGTTGCCGTAATTTTATCATAACTTCTCTTCTCGTTTTCTTCTTCATTTCATGTCCTTTTTAGAAACGATTTTCTCCTATGCATAGCTCTCATTATATAGAACTCGAGTACCGAAGGAAATTCGGGACGATGAAGGCTGGAAGTGGCCCGAAGAGACCACGACCGACCACCACCACCTCCAATGTCGGGGTCATCGATGGAGTCCGAAAACTCCAATTCGGTGGTCGTCCGTTCTTCGGACGGCTACGGTCCCTTAAGGTTTTGTGTTCACGGCCATGCATTCTACATATTGGCATGATCATATTGTGATTTCGTTTACGTAAAAATTTTGCATGCATTATATATATATATAATACTATTTTTATGTTTTTCTGAAGGAAATTTATTCACCGGTTATTATTTTATGGTGAAATTTATAGTGCATGTAAAGAAAAAAATATAGAATTTTTCAAAAAAAACTAGACTAAATTTCATCGAACGATTTTTCTTAAAATCGAGAAATGACGATGTTACTTATAGGTGAAGTAAAAATGAAGTTGCATGCATGCATGATTTCTTTGCATATTTTACTAAAGAATATTGCACTGATTATTTTTTCCTTCTTGGCCAAAATCATTTGAAAGCCCGGTTGCTGCCAAATTAATTTATTACATAATAAAAAGAATAATATTAAGCCTAAAAATTTAGTACTACTTATCTATAGTTCATTTTCGGAAATTAAAGTCAAAATATATTCCCTATGAGTAACAGGTACCTAGCACTGAAATTTGAGCTCATAAGGATTTACGGTTTTCCCGTAATCGAGGAATTTCATCGGTAAAAGGTTGGAGATATATACGTATTTTGAGTTATTAAGCTCTTTTCTTTAAATGAAAAATGCATAGATTTCTGTTAAAATGTTTTCACGAAGGTATCAACTGTTTAATGCTCTTATCGACCGCCGGGGGTTCTTATTCGACCTAACACGTCGATTTAAGGACTGTGATCACTTAGTCTCTACTGCGGTGGGTTGATCACCATCGGGTTTTGACTCATGCTATGTTAGGGTGTACGGTTCGCCGAGCCCTATTTGACTGAATGTTTATGATCCGTTGGTGGTAAAAGACCCGGGACATAACCTATATAAGAGTAACGTCATGTCGGGTCATGTTTAATTTATGCACAAATGTTTTGCTTACTTAGAAGTTATTTTTGTTTTAAAACCTTCTAAGGTAAGTATACTGAACAGAGACTATGTTTTTCGTTTTATGAAAAACCCAACTGAGTGCACTAGTACTCACCCCACGTTTTACAAAATTTTTCACAGGCTAAGGGAGCAGCATGATGTGTGTGGCTGAGGAATGGTGTTATTGGGATGACGATTGCTTCATCACGAGAACGGTTTACCGTTCTATACATAAGAATTTCCGCTGCCATGCTCACGTATGTTATCATATTTATGAAATAATTATCATTCACGTATATGTGTGTGATAATATATATGTTTAAAGTCTAAGATCATTTTCTCATTCCACGAAGGCCTCATCGGCCATTATTAATAAAGGTTCATGTTATCATATTATCATTGCCCATTACATGCATACACGTGCATAGGAGAGCTTAGAAGTAGTCGGCCCCTCTTGGACGCTCAACTCCTCGGCCCCTTGTGTAGTGTTCGAGCGAATGCCGACCACACTTGGTGAGCTGGGTGAGTGACTCCTTTTGGCGAGCTAGGCTCACTAACCTCCGCCTTTGATCGACGGTTCTTATTGGACGATTCGGCCTCTCGAGGATTCTGGATTACCGTTCCTACGAAATGAGCTGTATTATCTCCAACCCCATCTTTCATATTGGATGATTCGGCCGCTAGGGATTCAGGATTACCGTTCCCATGTATCGAGCTGTATTATCTCCAATTCATTTCATTTTGGATGATTCGGCCGCTTGAGATTCTGGATTACCGCTCCCATGTATCGAGCTGTATTATCTCCAAATTGCATATGATTCATTTTAGATTCATTATTATAAACATTGTCTTTGCATTGGTTAGCTATTTAGGTTGTAAAATGGCATAGTCAAAGTTATAGAGGAGATGCTATCTGATTTTCAAGGACAACTCTCTCTTATATAATGCACACGAACACAATGCCCCCCCTTTCATCCTCGCTTCTTTTATCCCCGCCTAGTCATGCCCTTGGCGCGTGTGCCGTCCCTCGGGATTTGGGGCATGACACTTACTGATGGTGGGGAGCCCGAATGTTATATATGCAGAGGCAGAGCACGAAGAGGGTAGACAAAAATGGAGAGTTGCTATGGACAATGAGTTAACATCTCTGATGTTAAATGGAACTTGGGAACTTGTTGAGCTCCCAAAGGGCAAGAAGGCTTTGCACTACAAGTGAGTTTATCGAATAAAGATTGAAGCTGATGGTAGCAGACGCTACAAGGCCCGACTGGTTGTTAGAGGATTTGAGCAACGATACAGTATTGATTATACTGATGTGAAAATGTATCTCAACCGTACAAGCGTGTGTTGTAACAACAACTTCGACAACAGCTAGTCAGATTCCTCACTTAACAGAACACTCACTCAGACTCTCTGTGTTGTAGAAACAACTGACACAATAAATGAGAAACAAAAAGAACACAATATGTATTTTTGCGTGGGATATAATTTATACCCACGCGAGTCTCACGACTAAAAACTCTTATTAAAAATGAAAAGGGGATAGTTACAGACAGCGTACATAATCTATCTATCTAACCAACTATCCTATAAAAATACAATCTCACTAACAGATTTAGAGAGATTGAAAAACAACTTAAGAGAGAAAGATGGAACAATGCAAAGTAATATTATCTCTCACAAAAAACTCGGCAACTATAATACCGATGAAGCTCTCTATTTATAGTCTTCACACCCTTGATTTTCTCAACTGATGTGAGATGTGAAGCAGTGGTTTAGCTTGATAGAGTAGCGTCCAAGTTTTGCTGCTTCCACTCTTTCCACTCTTCTGCAGCAAGGTGTTGTTGCGAGAATCATGCCAACACCAGTCTTCATGTTCACCATGATGAAAGTCCTTCTTCACACGTGGAGAACGTGCCTTTGACTTCTCATGCCTTCTTCTACAAGTATGTAACTTTTGAGCACACATTCGCACATAACCTGCAAATAGAAGAAAGCAAAACTATACAGTGATGTGAGTTAAACAATTGTGGAAACATTAATAGAGTTATCCAACTCTATCATGATGTTTTTACTCTTGTTGTGAAACTGACCACTATTCGAATGGTGTTGAGTATGGTAGCTGTAGAAAACTTTTTGTTACATCAAATGTATATGAAAACAACGTTCCTTCATGGTTCTCAGAGCAGTTCTCCATGAAGGATCTTGAAGAAGAAAAACAAATATTAGGCATGAGAATCAAGCGCGACAAGGTGACATGAAATGTGCATCTTTCACAGGCTAGTTACATTCAGAAGGTCCTAGAAAGATTCAACATGTCAGAATCGAAACTTGTTAGTGTCCCGTTGGGCAGTCACTTCAAACTTTCGAAGAAAGAGTCGTCAAAAACCAAGGAGGAACGTGCCCAAATGATAAAAGTTCCATATGCTTCAGCAATTGGTAGCATTATGTATGTCATGGTGTGTACAAGACCAGATATTCCTCATGCAGTGGGAGTGGTGAGCCGGTTCATGGGTGATCCGGGCAAGTAGCATTGAGAGGCAGTCAAGTGGATCATGCGATACTTAAGAGGTACCACACACAATGCTTTGTGTTTTGATGGCAAGAGTATAGAGTTGGTGGGATATGTTGATGCAGACTTGGCATCAAATGATCTTGATGGGAGAAAAAGTACAACCGGGTATGTCTTTACTTATGGTGGTACTGCTATTCTTGGATTTCTAAGTTGCAGAAGGTTGTTGCATTGTCTACTACGGAGGCAGAGTATGTGGCAGTGACAGAGGCGAGTAAGGAGATAGTGTGGTTGCAGAATTTATTGGGTGAGCTTGGGAAGGAGCATAAAAATAGTATTCTCTACAGTGAATGTCAAAGTGCTATTTTCTGGCTAAAAATCCGGTGTTCTACTCAAGGACAAAACACATCGAAGTGAAGTATCACTACATCCGTCATCTTGTGGAGAATAAGAATTTGCAACTCATGAAGATTCTTGGAAGGGAAAATCTAGCAGACATGTTTACGAAGGTGGTGACCTTAGAGAAATTGAAGCTATGCATAGCTTCAATTAGCCTTGAAACTTGAAGATGAGGTAGTCGATGCTCAACGGATACGGGAGATGCAGCAAGAAGATATGGTTACTTGAGGAGTTTAGTCTCCAAGTGGGAGATTGTTGGAGTGTGGAGTTTGAATAAGAGATTTTTTAGGCCCATTTTATTACTCCAGTTTTAATCCTAATGGGCTTTATGGTTAAGGTAATATTGCTACCTATAAATTGTGTCTCCTCCTTGTAACCTAGTATCCAAAAATCATATAGTGAAAAACCCTGGCTTGATATCGTCCACAGGCGTAATCGCAAGACGAACTGGGTAAACACATTTGTGTGTTCTTTATTGTTCGTGATTGTAAGCGTGTGTCTATTCTCAACAATTAACTCAGACATTAAGATTCTACTGTTAAGTTAACGCACACAGAATTCTCTCTCTTTTTATTAACTTGTAAATGACCCCAAATTAAATATGAATAATTTTGCACGATAAGGTTGTTATAATGATTTCCAATGAAGATGCAAAATGGAGTAATATAGTATGAGAGATGTTTGCAACACAAGTAAAAGTTTGAGACCTTAGATCATCCACAATGGGAGGCTTTCTAACAAAGACTCCCGGTGACAATTTGATAATAAAATGGATGTTTTTTGGTGGGGTTCACGAATTTTAGAGAGGTTGTGTTGTTTTCCCACAGTGGGAGGCTCTCGGATATGAGGCTCTCTACTTTAATTTAGAATTATTTGATTTGTATTTAATTTGGAAAAAATATTATTAATTTAAATTTATAACATAAAATAAAATAATACGAAAATAAATTAAATATTAATTTTTTGATTAATATATTAATTAATTTAAATATACAACATTAAATATAAAATAACATATTTTAGAAATTAAAATTTCATTAATTTTAATTTCAAATACAAAATAAAAGAAATTGAAATATGAGAAATTAAAATACGAGAATTTAAAACACACGAGTGATGTGTTTGCTGGTAGGTAAAACCACACACTTACATTTGCCTTTAACCAACAACATGTGCATTTGACGAGAATCATTGCACCAATGACAAACGAGTTGATCAAGGCGTAACAAGTTGAGCCCAAACCAAATATCTTTTTATTTTTCTTTATTTAAAGTCTTGGTTACTTCCCTGTCCGAGATAGGCCCCCCCTCTATAAAAAATATAAAATCGTGACTGAGAGAAAGTACACCAACTTCATGTGAGATCGACCATATACTTAACACTAACGGAACCTAGTGAAAAGGATATGAAAATTATAAATTTATCTTGAATGGGTGATGACGACTGAGTTTCGTCAATGTGTTATGCTCGAGTATTGCGACATACATGTTTTAACTCCATTTAATAAAAATAAATTTACATAATTTGCTTGTAATGTATTTATCTGTTGATTAATTTATTGCAAACAAGTTCATATTCTACATTGTAAACTGTGTGGTGGATCGATGATCACAAAAGGTGACACTGTCAGTTCTTTGGTAGAATAAAGTTCACAGTCCGGACAGACTTGGACATTTTAATCGTGAAAGGATGCAGTATCATTCCGATATGAGAACTGAACTTAGTCGGCAGAATGATATTGATTCATTTATGTTGTAATACATGTACTACATATTTGTACTATATGATTTCACATTGATATAGGTTCTTCTGTGCCGATACTGAAGAACAAGATCTAAGAAATTTTTTATTTCTTAATCTATGTCAATAACATTAAGTATATGTGATTGATAATGCACTACTTTGATGCATTTGCACTTGCGAATTTTTTCGCAACCCATACAGTAATTTGTTGGATGGTGGTGATTGGTTTAACGAAAAGTGCTGAGATGTTATTGCTTATAATCACGTCTCAACGAGTCCGAGTTGATTATATCAGTGTGAGACATTAAGAGATGTTTATTATATAAGAAACCCAACTGATTGAAATTTCTTTCATATATAATAATAAAAGTCTTAGTCGGATCACTCGCAAATAAATAAATTAATTAATATAAGCTACTAGCAAATTTTAATTAATTAATAATATTGAATCTTAAACGTTAGAAATAATTTATTAAAAAGGAATTCATTTGTAATTTGAATCAACGCTGAATAGTTCAATATTTATCCTATAATAGAGTCCATAAATATTAATATGAAATTCAATTAATATAATGATTTATAGCTTAATTAATTGTGAGTCTTAATTGACTAAGTTATTAATTAAAGAATTGTTGTAGATATTAATGAATTTGATTTTATGCTGGAGGTTCAGACTAATTCTCCTTAAAATTCATGTCATGACTAGGGATGACAATTTACCCGTGGGTACCCGACACCCGCGGGTACCCGACCCTAATAGGGGTGAGTTTGAGAGACATTTAGTATCCATTTAGTTCGTGGGTATGAGTATGAAGATTAACTATCCATACCCGCAAATTTACCCACGAAATACCCATAAAGTATTTGTAAAAAATCCCGCATATCCACCTAGTATTAACCATATTTATCTATTTTTTATATAAAATTATATATGATTCTCATAAAAAATTATATCTAATATATATTTAATATTAAAATTATATATTTTAGGTTTGATAGATACCCACGAGTGGTGGGTTAATGAGTATCTAACGGGTGGTGGGTGGCGGGTTCGCGGGTACCCGATGAGTGGTGGATATCCGCGGGTGGCGGGTTTAAGTGAATTTAATATCCATTTAGTTTGTTGGTATGAGTATGAATAGTTACTATCCGTACCCGCCATGTCCGATTGCCACCCCTAGTCATGACTAACAAACACCTATAAATAGAGATGAAAGTTGGGGAGACCGATTACTCTACTTCATAGAGCTAGGGTTTCCGGCTAACCAATTTTTAAACACTTTTCAAATCTCGAACACTTGCAGTATTCCACAGTGCAATTTTTGACCTCTTCCTTCTCTGATAAAACCCAACGAATTATAGCTCACATGATACTCGGGTTGTAGAAGTGTAATAGGACATAAGTCTTTGAGGTCGCATATGTTCGTGATTCCTGACGCAAGTTGTTGATCGTTGCTAACGGTATTTTGTTTCTTCGTTTTGATGTTATTTCGAGCTTTTGGAAGGAGGTAAAATTCGAACATTAAGAGCATGCATATGATTCATTTATCCGCTTTTATATTTTTCTTTATACATGAGATGCATGATATATATGTGTACTTTAGAATTACATTTTTTATTTAATTTATTACTTATGAATTATGCGAATTTGTGAATCCCTCCTTCGGGTTTCATCACATGACGCATTGTTTTATATTTTATTGATATATTATTATTTAATTTAACATTTTAAAGAATTATATATATATATATTATATGTTAATAATAAAAAAATACCATTAATATGTATGCTTATTTTACTAAAATAAAATGAAGATTAGTAAGGGATATGAGTAAATGCACATTGCACACTCAAAATTTATCCACCGAAAAGCAAAAGATATTTTCTAAAATCAAAACAACCCTGATTTCCGTATACATATACTTTTGTTGTTTAGATAACACCGGTTCTATTCTAAAGGGTTTATTGCATTAAAATATACAAGGTTTTGCTTAATTCTATAACATATAATATTTTTAAATTTATATTTTAAGTCATGTATTTGCAAGTTTTCCATTTTTCACATAAAATGAATTTTTTCCATCATAAATATTCATCATGAATGATAATATTTTCAAAATTATAATAAAACACCTTCGTGCAACCTCAAATTTATAATTGCATCTATGTAATTCTTATAGTACCGCTCTCATACATGCATGTTTAAATTTTGAGGTACTCTTAACTCATGTGAATGTTATCAAATGCCAAATAAATATACAAATCACTATAAATTTTATTTTTATTATTATTTTATATAAAATAAATATTAAATTATATTATAATCAATAAATCATAACCTAAAAAGTGAATGAATAAATATACACCACATGTCAGATCAGTTGCAAACACATTAATTTATGTTCGCCGCCACGAGTAGATGAACAGTACTAACAATTTTTAAACTCCCAATTTGAGATTTCATCCAAATTTAGTTTGGGAAGAGAATATCCAATTTTAAATAAAAATTGGAGAACTTCCAAAGTTCATTGTTTAATATAAAAATTTAAATGTTCCTATTTTTTTTATGAAAATTCAACCAAAGTTTGTATATTTTAGTACAATTAATCATATTTTTCCTAGTATTCGGAGTTGAAACAATTTACACAGTATTTAATGTCATCTTTATCCTTAAAATTGTCAAATTATATATCACTCCGTTCTTTGTAAGTGCTTCTTAATTTTCGTATCGAAAAAAATATCTCTCTTTTATAGATGACATAGTGATATATATATATATATATATATATATATTGAATTTTTTGGACAAATTAAAATAGTAATATCCTATTCATCCACTCAATATAAACAATTCAATTAAAATTAATACATAACATATATTAAATGAAATTACTTTAATATAATCAAATTAATAGCATTTATGAACTTGAGTAGTATTAAAAACCTCCATTCACAAAAGTAATAATATTAAAAGTACCCTACCATTTTACTAAATACTCCATTTTTTATGCTCATAAAATGTTGCTTTTGCATACAAGATTAAAAAAAGTGATGTATTTATCTGTGAAATAGTGAATTCCATCAAAAAAAATATTTTCTTTTTTAAAAACGAATTATTTTTATTTGATATTTCAATATAATAAATCAGTGATAATAACGAATAAAAAGATGCAACCACTAATTTTCAGAGAAATAGGATTAAAAGCCAATCATCATAGTCCTAGTTTATTAGACAAAGACATTGGAGAAACGGCGACAATAAGTTAGAATATTATATTATTTGAAACAGAAAAAATAATGAGAAAAAAAAACAAAAGTTATTTGTTTTTGCATTAATTAAATTTGATTAATTTCCCTGACCAATCACAGTTCGAAAACGCATCACAAGGAATCCACTTTGTTTTTAAAAACCCACATTATTATACATCTAATACCGCCTTATTATTTTATGCTTTTACTCGCGCTCACACACACACACCATATATCACACATACTACGCAAGGATATTTTAAGAAACCCAACCCCAATTCATTTACATTTATATAAAAACACATATGTGTGTTTACAGAGAGACACGCACAGCGGCTACAAAGACTATGTACGAAAATGGCAAAGACCGCCGTCGATTTATACAATAGATACATATACATTTGAGAGAGAGGGAAAGTGAGAGAGAGAAGAAGCGATGGGGAGAGGAAAAGTAGAGCTGAAGAGAATAGAGAACAAGGTGAACCAGCAGGTGACTTTCTCGAAGAGGCGATCGGGTTTGCTGAAGAAAGCTAATGAGATTTCTGTGCTGTGCGATGCCGATGTTGGATTGATTATCTTCTCCACCAAAGGGAAACTCTTCGATTACGCTACTGATTCATGGTAATTTTAAACCCTTGTCTTTCACACTTTCTCTCTCTCTCTCACTCTCGCAAACTTCGCATTACGTGCTGCTGGTTGACTCAACAGATATTTTCTTTCTTTTGCTTAAATATATTATAATATCTAATGCTTTTAATTACTTAAATACTTATTTAATTTTAATTACTTTTTTCCCCTTTTTGGGGGTGAGAAAAGTGGTGTCTTGATTTTTCTCATACTTTCGTTCCAAATTTGGTGAATTTTGTTTCATTTACAAATTTGATGAATTTTTTCAAATAAAAGTGTTTCTAAAGTAGTTTATAATCAGTGTTGTGATATACATGTGTGTTTATATTTGAATTCACGTATGGGAAATAAATCAAATAAAAATGGTTTTGTATGATTTAATTAAAAATAAATATTTCTATAAAAACGGAGAATTTGTTATTCTTTATAACTAGCGTTTATTGGTTAGGGTATATTTTAATTGTATCTATTCCGCAAAATATGGATGTTCACGTATATTTTTAGTAACACTAACATATGTATTTTGATTATAACTACTCATATACATATCCCTCTCCTATTTTCAGTTGAATTTTTTTCTTTTTTTCTTTAGCACAAACTAAAACAGTTTCTCTTAGACGATCATATTACCCTTCCCCTACCTTTCTGAATGTATTGCTCCCTTTTCTTTTTATATATATATATATATATATCAAAATCACCCAAATGAATATGCTCAAAGTGAGAGTGAATTTAATTTTTAGTAATATTTTATTTCATTTTGTAAACCTGAAAATGTAACTATTTCATGTGTGCTTTAGTTTATTGTTTTTTTTCTGTTCTGATGCCATAAAACGAGTTTGGTTGTGAATTTCCCAAGGCATATGTGTTTTAATATCTTGGCTAAAACAATATTGATCATGGTCCTACTTCTCTAATCCTAATTCATCCCAAGAATGCATTTACTACTTATGAATTAATATCTAAACATATTTTCATTTATTCTTTATAGTTCATTTTTTCTTGAATAAAATTGTAAACACCATCTTCTTTATAAAGTTAAGATTTTGATTCTGACAATGCTACTTAGCTTATTCGAGTGAGGCCATTCTTGATGAACTTTAAATTAATTAGACCGTTTCCTTTTATTTCTTTCAAATTCATTTTAAGTGATATTGCTATGTAAAGTTCTTCATTCTGCTCCCTAGTCAGCAATTTGGCCCATTAATTTAGTCTCATTACAGTTCATGATTCAGAAACTGAGTAGATAGTTACATTTATAAATATGTTGAACTAAATGCTTACTTACATATGCTTCTAAAATGTGATGGTTGCAGCATGGAAAGAATTCTCGAGCGTTATGAAAGATCTTCATCTGTTGGTGGGCAGAAAGCACCTGATCTTCAATCCCCGGTATACATAATTTTATTCTATTGGAACTTAACTGTTTCTTTCATACTTGGTGTTGAATCCTTCTGAAAATATGCCACATTATTGTTGTTTCTTTCAATATGCATATATACAAGCTGAGTGAAACCAAGCTTCAAACTTGTGTGTGGAAATCCAGTTTTAGGTCTTCAGCTTCAAATTGTACCTGAATTCAGCTGATTTCATGAATCCATATTCAGCACTCTTATATTTAACTTTGTTGTGCTTGTAAAATATAATTCATGTTGTCTTGACTAAAACAAACAATATTGCAGGGGAGTTGGAATGTAGAACTTGCCAAACTCAAGGCTAGATTGGAATCTTTGCAAAGAAATTACAGGTATATATTGCTTTCCAAGAAAAAGACAATTTCTTGAAAATTAAATTTTGACAAAACTAAATATGACAGGACCTCCCTCCATGTTGATATTAGTTCCATATGATGAATTTTTTATGTTCGCATTAAATAAATTTCAAATACACTTATAATTTACAAAAAAGTGAAGTGGAACATTTAATTTTTTACTTTTAACTATTAGCTGTATTTATTTTTATTTTTTATTTTTTATTTTTTATTTTTTTAATAATGACTACTTAAATTAAACATAGCCTTGGTTCAGAAGTAACTACCCTAGTTACCACTAGTTACTACAAATACACATAGTTATGCTTATTTTTGTTGTAAATATTGAAGTCCAAATCATCTATTCAAACTTTTGAGATCTAAAAAAAATAAAAATTATGTCATGACAGTATATTCATGTTATGTCGCACTTTAATTTTTCAAAATTTTGATTTAAATGAAAATTCGGGAATATGTCTATACAACAAAGTTTTACATATTTATAATAATTGTACAGGAATTTGTCTGGAGATAACTTGGAATATTTAGGCATGAAAGAGCTACAGAACTTAGAAAATCAACTTGATTCTTCTTTGAAAAAACTCAGGTCTAAGAAGGTATGCGTTTATTTTGTAGTGGCTATTTGAACTTCTAATGATCAATTCTTTTTTGAAGTTTTTGAAATTGGAGTTTCATTTTGGCAGAACATTCTCATGAATGAAACCATCTCACTGATGCAGAAGAAGGTTAGAACTTTATAAACTTCAAAGCTTTTGAATGTTGATTCATGCAAGAAAATTATGCCCTGTTTTTGTACATGTTAGTAAGTATAAATCTATCACTAATTAACCTCTTGATTGGTTCGATTTGGACGGTTAAAAGCCAAGCTGGTTAAATTGTTGCATAATCATTAATAGGAAAAAAAAATAGTTTTAGAAGCTTCCTCCATCCATAGGGGTGTGTATTACATCTAATTTCATTTATATAATGTTTAAAATTTTAAAATATAAAATAAAATATAACAAAGAAAATAAAAATATATATGATAAAATAATTTTATTTAATAAAAATAAAAGATATATTATAATATTAATAAAATAATTTATTTTTTTGATTTTTTGATTTAGTTTTGTCTACATTCGAACCAAATTAAATTAAAATTTGATTCAAACAAATAAAATCAAATCAAATTAAATGATCGAATCGAACGAAAATGCTCACCCGCCCGCGGCGGACGGGGTTAATGCGCCCACGAATGATGTGGCATACCATGTAGATATATATTAAATTCTTAATATTTTTTTATTAATTATCACTTTCCGACTAAGGTTCATTGGTTAGGGTATAGTTAATACTATTCAATAAAAATTAATAATAAAAAATAAATTTAACAAAGAAATAAAAATATAGTAACTCACATGTTGATGTGGCAATGACGTGGCATTGCCACATCAGCCGCGGGCACATTAAAATGTGCCCACTACGGGCGGTGGAGCATTACTCTCGAATCGAATTAATATTTCAATTTAGTTCGATTTCAGATTCGTTTAATTTTACTCATTGTCTGTCACTGAATTTTCAGGTGACAATAGGAAACAAATCCAATTAGAGATAAAAATTAATATATTTATGTTAAATTAATAGTACATAAGTGTTAATTTAGCAATAAATTTGTGTTAAATTAATATTTTGCATTTTTTTGCGGCTTCTATCGGTGTATTTAGTGAATTTGTTTGGTATATACGTCATGTTATGTAATATTATGTTAATTATTTTATAATTAAAATATAATTAATATGAAATGAAATATCATGATTTATGTAACAAAAAAGTCCTAAACAAATACTCCCTCTATTGGCAAATTGATGGACCAATAAAATTAACTAATCTTTTAAGGATAAAATATTTTTTTTTAAAAAATAAATCATTATTATCAGTTCAATATAGTAAACATGTTGTTAATAATGGAGTCGTGGAAGTATAAAAGAAGAGATAATTATTGCAAAATATAAATGTATTCAATTTTTTTTATTCATTGCGTGACTCTTTAATGCTAAAAAATATATAAAAATTTGAATTATTTACAATTTAACACTTGATTGTATTTTTGTTAAAATTAAAATTAAGGTGTCTTCAATAGTGGGGTGTTAATTCGTACGGTACCATAAAAATTGAAAATATAGAAACCAATATTGAAGCTGGTTATTTTTCCGGTTAACCGGGTACCGACTGGTTCGGTATCCATTAATCGGTAGAATTGGTTAAGGTATCTTTTTAAAAAAAATTTATTTTAATTTTTTTATTTTAAAATATTAATATAAAACAATAATAATATAAAAATAATTTAATTTAATTTTTGAAATATTTTAAAACATATAAACTATTTTTTAAATCAAAATAAAATATATTTTTTAAATATATAATTTTACAAATCGATACCCTGTCCGGTACCGATTACCGATAAATTTCCCGAAAAACTAGTATTCGGTAACTGATTTTCGGTCCGATACTGAATTTGTATTGGTTCTTCTCGAGAACCGATTACCGATTGACACTCCTAGTATCAGAAAATGCTAATGTGACCAAATCTTCCGATTAACGAGATATCATAGTTTTAAATTTAATAAAAACACATTGTTTTATTCCTAAATCTTGAAGAAAATACCCTCAAAATATGGAAGAAATTGTAAAATATCCAAAAAGTATTTTGACAAATTAAAAGGTTTAGGGAGAAATCGACATACTAAGCTAGTTTATAAGTGACATATTGGTTATTTAGAGTTTATTTCAATCAGTTAGGCCATGCGGTAATATATTTTTTAGCATTTTCTATTTTATCAGTAAAAACTTTATTTTTAATGTTTATAATTAATTAAAATTAAATCTGAACTATCTATATCTTTTTTATTAATGGATATAATTAAATTATATCACAATCAATAAATTCTAGTTTAGAAAAACAACAACTTCTCTATTTTAAGACTTTAAGTGATAAAATATTTTAAATAATTTTTATGTACTTGATCTAAATGAAAAGTCAAGATTTATTTTTAGTTAACTCAAAAAAAATTATTTTTAGTTAACTCAAAAAAAAATTATTTTTAGTTAACTTAACCTTTTCAAAATATATGAATGATTACAGTTTCTTATATTTGATATATATTATTTTCATAATACTTAAATAGTTAATTAGGGTG
Organism: Leonotis leonurus; assembly: GCA_026898415.1. Lineage (NCBI taxonomy): Eukaryota > Viridiplantae > Streptophyta > Magnoliopsida > Lamiales > Lamiaceae > Leonotis > Leonotis leonurus. The sequence continues at coordinate 243,717 of JAPKLX010000066.1, read as the reverse complement.
AGAATAAAGAATGTTGCGACATTAGTTCTCATCCAATATAATTCATTGACATTATTGGAATTTCCAAACAAAAAAGATGTAGTGAAACATTACTAAGAAATGTTAGAGACTTTATATATCTAAGGATTTAGTAATATTAGTATGTAGGTATACTAGTCGGAATCATTTCTTTTGTTAACCTAATTTTTCTCGTTATATATGAGAGACTCTTTTATTATAATATATATACATATATAATTACTATTAATTATTATTTTCCATGTATTTGAGCAGGATTGAAGGTCCTAATGCTCTGAATTTAGTTGTCTTTGATCATTACTTTGAAAATATGTTTGAACTCGAGTATGAGTTCGATAGATTTAAGATAGGGCATATATATATATATATATATATATATATATATAAACAATAAATTGAAACAAATGGTAAAATAAATTATCATATTTACATCTCTCCCCTGTCTCTTTCTCTCTGTCTCCCTCCATTCAATCACGTTTCTCTCATGTTGCTCTTTCTCTCTCCCTTTTCTAATCTCACGATTTTACAAATTCTAATATCTAATAAATTGTAACTTTAATCAAATAGTGAATTTTAGGTACAAAGTTGATGCATATATATATTAAATATTTGATAACGATAATAAATAATTATAAAAATAATTAAACTATGTTATATTAATAATATATCATAATTGATGCTCTATGAATCCTAAATAAAAATGTAAACACTAATTAATGTGTTGATAAATAAATTAGAAGAAGCTGTAAATTTTCATTCATTAATTAAAATAATTTTTTTATAATTTATTTATTAACATGTTAAATAGTGTTTACATTTCATTTAGTATTCATCCATCCTCAATTATGATATATTATTAATCTAATAAGTAGTGTTTGAGTTTTTATTTTGGGTTCATCTATATTATTAATTTAATATAGTTTTATTATTTTCCTAATAATTTATTATTATTATCAAATGAATCACATAATTAATACATATGCATTAAGTACCTAAAATCACCGCTTTCTTAAAATTATAATTTATTATATATTATGTATCTTAGGATTGTAAAATACTAACCCAGCAGTGTTTATATTTTGATTTAGGGTCATCCATCCTCGTATATTATTAATATAATATAGTTTAGTTAATTTTCTCATTATTGATCACATAGTTTGGCTATGTTTGATACCTAAAATATGATAACCTATAATTATCATGAGATAAGTAACATGTATCTTAGGTACCGAATACAACCTTAATGCACATGATCAATAAATTAGCATAAAAAACGAGGTTTACATTTATAAAATATAATCAAATTATAAAACTAACATTTTTCTCAATTGAATAATAATTAAATATGTTTGAAAACTGACTACACAAACTTATGCGTCCATATCTTTAAATAAATGGTCCAGATCTTTCAGCACTACTTTCTTCCACCGGTGACCGGTGCTATTGTCCATTGCTACTTCTCTGGGATATTGTTATTTTGTCGTTGTACATCGTTGATGCTCTCCTCCGCTATTACCATCACATCTACTCTACTCGATCTATTTTTGTACCTCTAAAGTTATTCCTTAAAATTGAATTTCATATTCTAAACTAGCTAGTTTGGAAATTAAGTTTCTACTCTATGCCGATTTACTCGATTCTATATGTATAGTAGATTTGTTCTATAGTTGTTTGTTGTCTACTACTATGCCAACTTTGTTCAGTTCTCTACCCCTGCCGCTGCTAATCTTGTTTTGCTGTGCTCGCCAATGTTTCCGAGATCGTTCATCAATTATTGATGGATGTTGTATGCTCCACCTTGAGGAGGGAGGGGTGTTAGAGTATCTAGTATTTCTAGTAATATTAGTACGTACGCCCACTAGTTTTAAAATAAATAGAGATACAAAGAAACAAAAACAAAATCGATGCTTACATATATTTCTAAAGTTACTTACCTTCCCCTTACGGTTATTAATAATTTGAGTTAATAGGTTGGAGCCTTTATGTACGAAAATTGCGGTTTGAATATAATATTGCATTGTCTAATCACCACTAAACAGGCTCGTACTAGGCATAGGCCACTATGCAAGCTCTAAATTTCTAGGGACCCCAAATTTATAAATTTATAGATATATATGTAATATATATATAATAGACTAAATTACACATTCTTTTTTTATTTAGATCAAATAGTAATTATTTTCTTTTTAAATACCTAAATAATAATCAATAATCTATGCATTTACTGTTTTGTTTATTCTCTCGTCTCCATCATATTTCATCTCTCTGAGTCTCTTTAATCATCCGTAAAATATATTGTCTATTCTTATTAAAAAAAATCATAATAATTTGTGGTTGAATTCTTCGCACCCTTTCACGATTTCGCCATATAATTTATGTTTATACTTTATGTTTCTATATATATAGTATTCACTTTTGAAATAGTTTCTTTATATAAAGATAAGATTTCTTGCATTTTAAGGGCCTATTTTCAAATTATGGCTTAGGGCCCCATATGACATAGGTACGGCCTTGCTACTAAAGACTTTGAGTGTCTTATATGAACGTGCATGACAATGATGCCTGCATGTTATAAACCTATAGATATAGCTGAATGAGGTATTAAAATGTGTTTTTGTTCTCGAGGTGACTTAGGTGTAAGCCTGAAGATAAATTGAGACGCAAATAATAATGTAATAAAATTATATTATATATTATTTATAAAATTATACTAAATATAATAAAATAAAAAATTAAAAGTTGCAATTAATTATAATTTTTCAAAATCCCAAATAAACTTTTTATATCAAATATTTATAAATTAAAAGTACAAGAAATTTAAATAATTCCTATATCCATCCCCACTTCCATCTCCTAATTATCACAAAGAGCTTATGTTACCATTGCTTTGTGACAAAGGGGTAGAGAGAGTAGAGAAGAGATATATATATATTTTAATAGGTCCAATGATGATTATGTTTAATTTTAATCCTAAATACATCAGTATACTCATAATTGAGTCACTCTAGTCGTAATTGGGTTAATTTGAATATGACCAATAAATATTTTACTAAAATTTTTTAATGCCCATGATATTTTAAGCCCAAGAAATGATATATCAATTTTGAATTACATCTCACGAGGCTATCGCCTTACCACTGCTTCATGGGTCTTGACTGCCTCGGCTGATCTGAAATGAGGCGCAAGCCTCAACAAATCACATGAGGCGGCGCCTCAGTGCGGTTTTTACATATGTCTACTCAAGGTGGACCTTGAGACGAGCCTCATGATCGTCTTTTAAAATTATGGGTGACACTTCTATGAAAATTTCTAGAATCTACAATATGGAGTTACATAGCAAAAAAAAAAAACTATATTTAAATTATCTTGCTAAAGTTACTTACCTTCCCCTTAGTGTTTATAAAGGAAAGATTACTTCCTTTCAAATGAGCAACTAAAATTCATTTAATCCAAGTTGGGTTAGAGCCTTTGTGTACAAGAATTGGAGTTGAAAATAATATTGCATTGTCTAATCATCACTAAATATGTCTATATATAGACTTTTTCTTATCTGAACCTAACAATAATGTCTACATGTTATAAACTCGCTAGTCAGAATTCTCTTTTTATATTGCATTAGATACTTAAATTGTAGTCATCACTTTTTCATGAATTTATTCCTTCTCATTATTTGGTTGATATTCATAAATCACATTCAACAAATTGCTAGAATTGCATAAGTTAAAGAAAAAGTTCATATACCATACAGGATACTTATTAGGCAATATAATTTCAAATAGATAAAAATAATATAGGATAGTTTAGTGTTTACTAACTAGTATTAGATTCATAGATATTCCAAATCCATGATTAATACTATAATAAAAAATACTTATTATATTACATATCTCTTCTAGAAGGATATGATTAAAATAATCTGAATAATTCTAATCAATTCCATCGTACTCAATAAACACCTCATACATATACAAGTCGTGATCGAAGCTTTTGTGTATAGGCTAATGTACATATATAGCTTGAAATTATCAAAATATAGGATGTGGATAATTTTAAGCACATTTTTAATGTAGGAACTCTATTAGTAACCAATGTTTTAAAAGTCGCTAAACTCTAGTCAGGAGCCGGACGGTGGAGGGAGACTAGGCGGGGCCTAAGCAGATCAAATTATAATGATTATTTTTAATATTTTTACATCGTATTCTAAAATAAGAACTATATAAACATACCTTATTCATAATTTTATTTTCTAATTAATAATGAAAAGTTAAAAATAAATAATATGTTAAATATGATATAATATTCATAATGGCCGAATATATATACTATATAATCTTCAATTTCTTCATTTCTATAATCTTAAAAAAATAATTTAGTTGTTAATAGCCTAGCCAGCTGACTAGCAACGCCTATACTGACTAGTTGGCCTAGATAGACGACTAGCATTTGAACGCCTAAATAGAAATAATTAGCTCATAATTTGATCAGCCAAACTCTGATTAGCGCCTAGACGGCGGTCTAGCCCAAATCTTAGGTAGTGTTTATTTTGTATGATAAGATGAATTGATAAAATTAATCTAAACTAATCCAATATTTATTTTGATGGATAAATGATGAATTACTTAATTTTGAACTAATTTTCTAATTTTATCATTCAAATAATCAATCATATATTTTATTAATCTAGCTAATCATTCAAAGTAAATGTCACCCTAGAACACTGCTACTAATTGACTAAACCTTTTCATCCACAGAATTTTACAAGGGTGAATTAGACCATTGATACATACATGTGTACTAATTAATGTTATCAACATGTAAAATAGAACATATATAAGTAAACTCAGTGAGAACATCAAGAGCTACTATATATATATATGACTTTACAGTCATTGTATTACTTACATCCACAAAAACTTGTTTCAGGATAAGGCATTGCAAGAGCAAAACAACTTGCTATCGAGAAAGGTAAATAACTCTTCCAACTTTATCCACATTAGTTAGATACTGATTTAATATTTGTCAAGAATTAATCTACACGTGTGTATATATAATATGAAATAGTATTATTTTTGGGTATAGAGTTTTTTCCACGACACAAACTTTTCTAGCCATGATCAGGGGAATGGACCAAAATACCATTTACTTATAATTATTTTTAAAATATATTTTGAGTTTTTTATATTGATTAAAATGAAAGTGTTCATGGTTGTTAATGCAACGGAATCCTCGGTTTCTCAGTATTCAATAACAGTAACTAAATCATGGTTAATATTTCGGGATGGAAAATGTCTAAGATAGTTCTGGTTCAAAGTTCAAAAACTATATTTACATGAATTTTCAAATTTAAATACTCCTTTCGCCTCATTAATAAGTGTTTATTTGCTTTTTACACAAAAATCAAATAGCACTCTATAACTATATATTACACGAAAGTCAATGAATACCTCATGTGTTAATTTTTACTTAAAAATGACATTCCAAAAACAAATATGAATCGTTATTAGTGAGATGGAGGGAGTATAATTTATAAATTATAAATAATGATTCTATGTATAAGAGATGAAATTTAACTAGAAATGAAATAATTAAAAATTATTTACATTATCGAACCGTCAGTTCATAGTTTTGAAACTTTGGAAACGGAACCAAACCATTTCTTACATAATTACAATTTTGGGAGCGTCAATTACAATTAGATTGTGTTTGTTTTTGTTGGATTAATGATTAATCCACAATAAAAATATAAAAGGTGTATAAATGCTCCAAAAGATTGGAGTTCATACCTTTAATGCTAGAATATGAGGTTGTCGATTTGTTTATATTCGAAGACTAAATGGAGATTTTCCGGGGAGAGATTCCGACGCTCAAATCTGCTCAAAGTAGATTGAGTGTATAAGAGTGCAAGTGTTGCAAAAGTGTCGTAAATGAAGAAATGAATGGGTACATATTGTTAAGTGTACCAGAGGGTAAAAGAATTATACCATAACAATAACTAATTGATTGTGAATAGTACTACATCCAAATCCTCTCCAATAAGAGTAAGCCACGTCATAATGGTCCTCAAATGTTGTTAGGGAATAACGCCTATAAGGTTATTATTCCGTACGTGTATCACGCACGACTCTGATACAGTGTCGGGCAAACAAATAGCACGTCTCGCGTTTATTAGACCTCAATGAGCCACGTCAAAGGTAAGACCCGCAGAGATGCCACGTAAGTTGCCATTGATATTCTTGGACATAACCAAATGAGCCAGAGGTTGTCTTTAAACAGACTCACTCAAGAAACCTTTGCTAGTCATATCTGTTCTCTACCCTTTTGAGGAACATAGATGATATTATTCCATATCAGTTTTGAACATCACTAGATTAAAAATTATATATGTATGTTTGTTTCTAAGAAGATTAGTAAGCTAAGTCTCACAACCTATGTGTACATGAATCCATATAGTTTATTAAGATAAACCTAATTAATGTTGGTAAACGTATGAATTTCATGCGTTGGTTTGTGTTGGATTGAGAATCAATTCACAATAAATAAATAAAAAGAGTATGAAGGTTTCACCAGATTTGAAATTCATATTGGTTTAGAGTACTAGGTTGTCTAGGAGTCTGTGTGCGAGGTCTGGCTGGGCAGAGCTCCTGCAAAACAAGTCCAGAGGAAAGGTTTGTGTTCTTCGGGCAGAGACTCCAACACTCAAGTCAGCTTAAAGTAGATTGAGAGTAAATGCAATAATGCGTGTAATGTATAAGTGTAAAAGTAGAGTCTAGCTAACCTTACAAATGAAAATGAATGAGTTTATATTGCATAGTAAATAGAGGGTAAAAGAGTTGTACCACGTAAACAAAAACCTGTACTACCATGGTACGGTTCCCCATATCCTCTCCAATGAGGCAGAACCACATCAACGGTGATTCTCCTAGGTTGTTAGAGAATCTCTGCGTGACATGCGGTTATTTTGGAGTGTGTTAGACATGCTGCCAACGTTTTATTCACGCAATGTACGTGGTTAGCAGACTCATAATAAGACAAAAATGTCTTATTGGGCCAAAGCCTAATGAGCTAGGAGGGCAGAGCCAAAAAGCTCTGCCCGATTTTGACAAGTTGACTCTTGAAGCGGATCATGGGTCAGACCCATGATGAGTATAGCAGATCCGCTATAAAGATATCAGACCCGTTTAGATTCTATCTATTCTTCAATTTTTGGTATAGATAGCCAATAATATAAGCTATGTTAATATTACACCATATCACTTTGGTTATAATGTACTCATGTGTTTGGATTATAAAAAAACTATACAGGTAATTGTAGCTAGCACGGTTACTGTTCATTTATTGTGCAACATTGCACGACCAATGTTATTAATCGGTGTTTTAGAACATTTGATGAGAAACTTCATGTTTTCAAGTTTGTATTGACGAGTTTATGTGATCTTCTATAAAAGGAAAAAGGAAAAGAATTTGCCTTTAACAATTTTGTGAACCAAAAGGTTGTTAGTTGTTAGCAATATTTTTTAGTTTTGGCGCGTGGCGTCTGTGTTTCCAACGTACGTGACTAGATAATTCAAATTTGCCTTGAACTGAATGCATGTAAGTATACGTATGTATTTGGTGTGAAATATATAAAATGAGATGCATGTGATGCGCTCCATTGTGATTATTGTTGAATTGATTGAATATATATATACTCACACAGATTAAGGAGAAGAAGAAAGAGTTTAGTCCATGCGAAGCCCAGAATGTGAATATGAATACGCTTACTCTTGATTTGGAACAGCATCTTGCATCTTTGAACAACGGGTAATTAATTGTTTGTTTGTTTGTTTGTTTGCATGAATAAGTAGGATTAGTGAAATGCATGCATAGATGGGTTGTAATGGCAAATTAATGCAAATAATTATAATAGATGGGTTGTAATGGCAAATTAATGCAAATAATTATAATAGATGCAGTGAGTACTCAAACGAGGAGGGAGAGGTTCGTGAAAATGAAGGTTGTCACAATACGACGTTGCCTTCATGGATGCTGCAACACATGCATCCAGCCCCATAATACGTTGCCTTCATGGATTCGTGCGTGTAAATTGATGTATTTCTGTATTTGTATTATATTTGAGTTGTTGATCCGTGTGGAGATGTGGATATGATATGTTTAAGAAAGTTATTTCATTAGTAATATTGGTATTTGCTACTACTTTATATTGCAATTTATTTAGACACTGTCCGCTGACCTGAGACTAAAAGGTATAAACGGTAAATAAAGTGGTTTGGTGTGCTGGAGTGAGGGAGTGAGTTCTGAGTCCTGGCGTGGGTGGTTTATTAGGAAATTAGGGTCCTTTCTCAGTTTCTTTTTCCAAGTATTGTGATTTATTTCTCTTATGAAAGGAGGGTACGTACTTTGTCGATTTACCTTTAAATTTATTGAATATATTAGTTTATAGAGTGTATTTATTAAAGGAATTTATTTGGACATGTAAATGAAACCACTTGATTTTGAAGGCCAATAATCTTGCCGGACTATTTGCTCGTTCGGTAAATTTGCGTCGAAACCACATTTCAATGATTGGTGCATATATATATATATATAAAAGATCATACTTATTATGTCCACTAGCTCACTTTGATCAAAAAAACTCTCACATATTTAGTCAAAGTGAGACTAATTAAGTGGGACAGACAGAGTACTTGGTATCGATTAGCAAAATCAAGTGATTTTAAGATTCATGTTGCACCATAATTTACTAGTCACTCCAGTTCATTTACACCACGTTCTGAAAGTCAACTCATTTTTGCAATTCATTCTAAGCTCTATGTTCATAAATTAAGATTTAGCCATGAATGAAAAATGAGTAATTAAGATTTAGCCATGAATGAAAGATGAGTAATTAAGATTTCCTTCCATTTTTGACAGCTTGCGTGATGTGGCAATGAGTTTGGGATTCTTCATTAGTTATTATGACATAACGCGTGATTGTCATTTGATTGATGAATTATCTGATATCATATGGTTCATCTTTAAACATTGATCTGGACACATCAGATTGATATCGATCTGGTCAGCAATCGATCTGGTCTTCAGAAAATATGCTCCAAAGCATGATAGAATTTTCTGTGAGTGTTTTGTCAGAACTGATTGAGTGACCATCTGGTTCATCATCTGCTTGCTTCAATTTGCTGGTGATCTGGTCCACGGACAATAGAGAAACAGAATGACTTCTATAGGGTGAGATCCTTTACATACTAAGTCATTTTCTAATATGTACTGAGATCATGTTCTCTATCAGATTCACTTTATATTTTAGTGATCTGGTACATGTAGAACCGATTGAGGTCCAGCGAGACAGAATGTAATCTAAGTGTGTTTCGAGAGAACATCATAAAACATAAAATACTTGTGGGATTCCCAACAATTTTACCCTTTTTGATGATGTGAAAACCACACTTTACAATATAACCTTAGATAAAAGCATATAAGAATGATCTGGTTTTAAATAACCAGAAGAGTTAACAATTTGTTATTAGTTCATATAACAATAAAAAACAATAAATATTTTTGGACAATGAGATTTTGTCTTCAGAAAATCCACATGTATATATATATCAAATGAGTACAGGTGGATCACAGGGAGATAGCAAAAGTAGAACAACAATCAAAAAGAGAAGGCAGATGAACTTAAAATATGACAATTATGAAAACCATTTGGCTGCTCCTCCTTTCTTCATCTTTTCGCGTTGTGCATCAGAGACAAGTTGTATACTTTCATAGATTCCATCTCTCACTCTGGCGTAGTTGGGATCATGGTTGTTAATCTTGTATCCTTTGATTTTGGCCAGCTGATTGATGTAGTTTAATATGTATGTCTTGTCAGGGATGCTGCTTCATGGAATCGTTGGGCATACCATGTTGTCACGCCCCGCAGGATGGGGCCTATGCGGAATAAGAATTCAACGAAAATATAATTGAGAAATATTTCATAACGACAAAGTAATGATAACAATAGAAGAAGAAGGGTAAACTCCAGGATTTTGGACACTCTAGATACGACACGAGTTCAATGTATGAAGACATTGAACCGTAAACATTGAAATAAATGAGATCAAAAGTTGAAAGTTTTATATTGACGGTTAACATGATAGACCATGAGTTTGGATAATGAGGGTCATCAATAAGATGAAACCGACTAGCAGCGGAATAAATAACAATATGACATTCATCTCACCAACGTAATCGACATATATGAATAAGACTCTCGATGAGGCCCACCTCGTCGCCAGCTCATCACCGTCCTCCTAAAATCTAAAAAGAAAACATTTGAAAGAAATTTTGGGCTGAGTACTTGTGTACTCAGTGTGAGTCGTTGCCTGACTTTTTCAGTGAAAAAAAACATAAATCGTCATTTAAAGAATATTACATACCCAACCATATGATGGATGGCGTTTCAAAACAAAAACCCACCATACACATATGAAAACATACATTTTACCATCATATCGAGCTCGTCATCATTCTTTGCTCATTCATTGTGTTCCTCATTGCGACTAGACGGGGAAAACCGAAATCTTCCGCGAATAATCCCCTTTCGCCAAGACCGGGGAACCTGGCCAAGTTCACCCGATCCGGACTTTCCGTGTACACTACCTTGGCCAGATCCGGCTCAATGCACAATTGTTAACTTACATCATTGGCAGCGCCAATCAATGGGTATGGTAATATCGATCCATCACATATAGGATACACATGAGCATAATAAAACATTTGGCATGTAAATTCACATTTTCATAAAAAGCAATTCGAGCTTATTAACTCAAAATACCGTACTGTAAATAGACCCACACCTGTCACCGATGTATGAAGCTCACATTCCATTGTATATGATAGATGATATTCCTCGGTAAGACCCTACAAGATGAATCTCATGGCTAAGTACAAATTGATAGGCGCTAACATCTTCTCCAACCTTAATCACTTCTAGTGCTTCCTCAACTTAATGTCTAACCATTTTAATGTTGACCTATTTATTACCCGATGATCATCATTTACGAGACTCGTCCAACCACTTAATCAATTTCAATCCGTTTGTAGTCAATTCGAGCGTCAAGATAGAAGGAGTAAAACTTAGCTAGACTAAACGACTACTTTAAATAATCACATCGTTCGTCAACTTCGAGTAATGACTCGTTTCAACTTAATAGGATTGTGGATTTCTCATTATATTTATTCGAAATAATCATGTTCTAAGTTTCATTTAAAAGTAAAGGAATTCGTAATGACTCATGAGTTGAGATATGTTTGGACTTCCAATTGTGATTCTTAGTGAAAACTTATACAGACACATTTTCGAAAGGAAATTTATCTCAACTATTAAAGATAAATTTGTGAAATTTCAACAATAGCTTTCCAAAATTCCAAAGTCAATGTTTTTCAGGAGAACATATTCAAAATTCATTTTTAATACCCCTCAAAGAATAAAAATATGAGGTTATACTTTCAAGATCTTTTAAAACGTTTAAAACTTGTATTTTTGTTAGTCTATCAAACGAAATCTAATGAATGTGAAATTTTACACAAATACTAAAAACATCATAAGGAACATGCCTTAAAAACAGTTTTGAGTTTCATTGAGCCAATAATCTAAAATAAAATCACATAGTTTCGCAATAATTTTCGCAAGCACACATATTCAAGTTAAATGAGCAGTTGAATTTGAAAAATCATAATAAATCGAAAATAACTCAAATTGTATCAAATCAAATTTTAATGTGACCATAACGTCTAAAAGTTTTATATTCTGAAAACAAACCAAATAAAATCATTTTACTCAATTTTTACCGAATTTTCAAAGTTAGACAAATGCCCAGATTTTCGCAGGATTTGACAGTTTGCGCAATTATTTTGAAAAATTCATAACAAATCGAAAATATAACGAAACTGAGTGATTCAAGGTGGAGATTACTCCTAACTCGTTCTAGTATATTTTCATATTAACAAAAACAAAATTCGGATATTCATACTGTACAGAAACGACAAAACAGAAAAACGGGCAGAAGCTTCAACATAAGAATGTAAAGCAAGATTTAATCTCCTAGTTCATCATGTTTTATCACTAACACAACATCAAAATATTAATCTTCAAATCAAATAACTATATTATCACATACTAACACAAGACAATTCATAATCCTACCATATTCCGGTCTAAATTGGTAAGGAGAAAGAACAATGACTACCTTATTGAAGAGCTAAGATAATTGAGTGAAGGTGAAGCTTTCAAGGTGGGCTTGCCGGAGTTTTCCTCTCCTCACCGGAGCTGCCCTCTTCTTGCCGGAGCATGGTTGTGAAAAGGGTAGAAAGAAGGGGTGAGAGGTGAAGGATGACAATGGAGAAATTAGAAGGTAAAAAGATCAAACTTACTACCTTGGCCAAAAGTTTTGCCTTGCATGGCTGCCTTCCAGCCATTTTCTGGAAAATCGGACCCTGAAATTGGAATCTACACGTTGAAAGGAAGCTCAGGGTGAAATTTGGGCTCATTTGGTCGCCGGAAAAATTTTCCGGTGACCGGCCGGCGGTGGTCCGGTGGCCGGCTGGCGGATGTCCGGCGGCTTTCCGGCAGTGAAGGTGCAGAGCACCTCTCTCTAGTCTCTCACTCTATAATTTGGGTTGAGTGAAACAAATGAGGAGGAAGGAGGAAGGAGGAAGGAAATGTATATATATCCCTCTCGTCTTAAACTTTAAAAATTCGCCGAGCACTCAAACGATGTCCGATTTTTACGATCTTGGTGTCCACAGGTTCGTCTCGACGAGCTCTATTATTAGGTATTATAATCACGTGACAAGAAAAATTATTTTTCCAATTTAATCATGTGTAAACGTTACCGTTGTAGTCAAACATTTATCTTAAATAATTAAAATTTATAATTACGCTTAAAAAAATAAAAAAATCTAATATTTTCAAACGAGATTTTCTTAATAATAATAATATTAAATAAAATTTCAAATAAACGTATTGATTTTTCGGGATTTTACACATGTACTCCTTTTCAGGTGCCTTTATTTGGATTTTAGCACTCGAGGCAGCCTGTCTGATTCTCTGTATCAGATCCTTGTCTCTAAAATTCTCCATATACCTGTTGAAGTATTCGTCTGGTGTAGACTCTGAGTATATAGGTTCCTTGAGAAAGTACCTATTCATTATGAACCCTTGCTCGACCAGCTCCCAGTCCTTCTACTCCTCGACCCCTTGTGATGTTGTCGTGTAGCACCGACCAAACTTGGCGAGTTGGGTGAGTAACTCCTTTTGGCGAGCTAGGCTCACTAACTTCCGCTCTTTATTGACAGCTCCTATTGGATGATTTGGCCGCTTGGAATTCTGGATTACCGCTCCCATGTTACGAGCTATAATCTCCAACCCCGTCTTGCATTGCATCTCTTTGCATTCGATTGTTCATTGATCATGACATCATTGTTGACTATATCTACTGGTGGATTTATTTATCTCTTCCCCCATTCAGATTAGTCCTAGTTATAAACAAGTTACTGTCCATTTTTCAAGGACAATTCTTCTATCATGATTACATGTTCCATGTCCCCCTTTCTTCCCTACTTCTTTTCTTTCCCCCCCAGTCACGCTCTGGCGCGTGAGCCGTCCCTCGGGATCGGGGCGTGACAATTGGATACTCAACGGCTTGGTGAACAAATCAACAATCTGATCACAAGATGGAATATGTTTCAAGAGGAGTTGTCTAGCAGCAACCTTGTAGCGAGCAAAATGAATGTCGAATTCAATATGCTTCGTTCAAGCATGAAGAACTGGATTTGATGCCAATGCAATGATGCTAAGGTTATCAACCCAGACCGTTGGAGGAGGACATGTAAAACCCATCGCAGAAAGCAAGTATCCAATCCACGTAACATCAGAAGCGGCAGGAGCAAGATTCTGGTACTCAGCTTCAGTGCTTGATCGAGAAACAACGTGCTGCTTCTTAGAGCACCAAGACACAAGGTTCTTGCTAAGGTAGGTGCAATAACCAAAATTTAATCTTCGATCATCAAGATCGGAGGCCCAATCCGAATCAGAGAATGCAGTAAGGTGATGAGAAGACCTTTGCAAATGAATGCCAAAGTCGAGAGTGCCAGCCAAATATCGAAAGATGCATTTAACAGCTTTCCAATGGCTGTCCAACGGGGAGGACATGTATTGACTCACCTTGTTAACACTATAACTAATCTCCGGTCTAGTAATAATGGCATATTGAAGAGCACCGACGACACTGCGATATTCTTTCCCATCAACCGTGGGATTACCATCAACCTTACAGAGTTTGCATCCAACAATCATAGGAGTAGGATAACCTTTGGCATCAAGCATTTGGAAACGTTGCAACGTATCTTTGATGTAGGCAGATTGACAAAGATGAATCCCTTGTGCAGTTTGAGTAATTTTGATGCCAAGAAAATGATGAACTTGACCAAGATCTTTCAAAGAGAAGTGAGTACTGAGCATTTTTATGACATGGTGTATATCAGACGGAAGAGAGCTAGTGATCAACATATCGTCCACATAAATTAGAAGGTAAACAACAGAAGAGTTGGAGCGACGAATAAACAAGGAATGATCCGCCCTGGGCTGAGTAAAACTAAGGTGCAAAAGAGTCTCCTTGACAGTAAAAAACCAAGCTCAAGAGGTTTGCTTTAACCCATAAATAGCTTTGGATAACTTGCACACAAGAGTAGGATCCGAACTCTCAAAAATTTGACGCTGCCGCATATATATGTCCTCGTTAAGTTTGTCATGCAAGAAGGCGTTATTGACGTCGAGATGTATAATGGGCCAATGGGAGGATGTAGCTATAGACAACATGATGCGAATGGTGGTGGGCTTGACAACATGACTAAAAGTCTTGGTGAAGTCATAACCCGGTTCTTGAGAAAAACCCTGCACTACAAGTCAGGCTTTATACCGAGATATAGAGCCATTAGCATGACGCTTGAGTTTAAATATTCATTTGGAGCCAACGAGGTTTTTGCCTGGAGGAAGAGAAGTCAAAATCCAAGTCTTATTCCTGAGAAAAGCATTGAACTCATCTTGCATAGTTTGTTTCCACTGTGGTACAGGAAGAGCTGTAGAAGTATTCCTGGGCTCACAAGAAACATAATCAATAGGAGAAACTGATACTTTCAACAACTGTGGAGCATGGATGGCCTTGGCTTTAGATTGTGTAAGCATGGGATGTGTAATGTGAGGTTGCTTGGGAGGGCGCGACATGGGAGTAACAGAAGGAGACAAAGGTATAGGCTTTTCTAGAGAGGAAGAAGGCACATGTGGAGATATATTATGTGAAGAGGATTGAAGAAAATCAGATAACGATGGAGAGGCAGTAGTGTTAGGTTTAGACTTGTAGGGAAAAGAAGTCTCATAGAAAAGAACATCCCTAGATATTAAAACTCTATCATGAGGAAGCAATACTTTGTAACCTTTTTAGTGGGGACTGTAACCAATGAAAGTACCCGGAGAAGACCTAAACTCAAGTTTATTGGTGTTGTAAGGTCTAGTGTAAGGATAACAAAGGCAACCAAAAACTTTAAGCATGGAGTAATTGGGTGGGGAACCAAATCATTGTTCAATAGGTGTAGAGAGGTTAAGAACTTTGCTAGGAGTCCTATTAATAAGGAAAACAACAGTAGCAAAGGCATCATCCCAAAACATAGAGGGTAAGGCAACTTGGGAAAGAAGAGCTAATCTTATTTCTACTATGTGTTTGTGCTTCCTTTCGGCCAAACCGTTTTGTTGAGGAGTGTATGGGCAAGAAACTCTATGAAGTATACCAGCATCTTTGAGAATCTTAGATAAACCCTGAAACTCACCACCCCAATCACTTTGAAACACCTTAATTTTAGCATTCAATTGGTTCTCAACAAAAGCTTTAAAATCAGTAAAGGCTTGAAGAACTTGAGCTTTGTTTTTCAGAAGACAAAACCAAGTGTAATGGCTGAATTGATCAATGAATGTAACATAATATTTATAACCATTTCTTGATAATACAGGAGAGGGCCCCCAAACATCACTATGAATCAGTTCAACTGGTGCATGACAAACAGACGAAGAAGCAACATAAGGAAGCGATGAATCTTAGAAACACAACAAGGATGACAAAGAGGATTGTTTTTCATTGAGCTAAAAGAGATATGACAACGTTTCAAAGCTTATCTAACCAAATCAACAGCACAATGACCAAGTGTTTGATGCCATAAGACAAGATCTAAAGGGGAATTACAAGTAGAAACTAAAACAGAATGAGAGTCTCCTAAACAAAAAAGAAAAAGCAGCAGGACGAATGGCTGAAGAAGAAACCTTGATTGAAGAGGAATTCCTAGAGTGAGGCCTGTGAAACTTGAACTTGTATAAGTGATAGAATAGCAACAACAAAGAAGGGAATTCAGTTACCATAATTTTAGTATTTCCATTAGTTAGTTCCAATAATTAAGTACTTATGTTTAGTTGAATTAGTTAGGGCTTATGATTTTTATTATTAGTATTTATAGGTCATTGCTAGAGTCTAGAATTTATTGATTAGGATTATTATTGTTTCGGCTTCGGCTTGGGCAGAACTTCGGTTTTGAGGGCGTAACTTCGAGTATGAGTTCTTAATTTTGTTTTTCATTCCTTCCATAGTTATTCAAGAAAAGTTTCATTATTTTCGTAATCTTAACTCTATCAAATTGGTCTGACCATGCCGTCGTCAAACTCCGAACACATTGAGGCGGTAGAGAAGATTACGAATGACTTACAAACAGCCGTTGAAGGGCTCGAGGCGTCAATGAACGCCGTCAAACACGCTATTGCAGACCACTCCACGCAATTCAACGCCATCATGGCCAAATTGGATAAACTCACTAGCACTCATCCACCCCACACCCACGGCGAATCGCCTAACAACTCTGGGGGTTCCAATTCCTCATCTGACTTCTCATCCTCGACTTTCCTTCCTCCCCGCATGGATCTGCCGGGATTCGACGGCACCGACCCCATCGCTTGGCTCGCCCAGGCGGAGCAATATTTTCTGGTGCATCAAACCCTGGTCGAGCGACGCGTACAGACTGCTCTCATTTCCATATCCGGAAAGGCTTTGTTCTGGGCTCAATGGCTGTTACGCTGCACTTCGTCCATACAGTGGGCAAACTTCTCGCGCGAACTGATCGCTCGCTTCAGGGACAGCTCGGCCGTGAACGCTTACGAGGCGATGCACCTTACTCGGCAAACAGGTTCGCTAGAGGATTACTTATCGCTATTCAAAGAACGTGTCGCCCAGCTCTTATCGCTTCCACCAAAGCAGTATTTGAGTATCTTTCTAGGGGTTTTACATCCTGATATTCGCGATCGCCTACCCGACTCGGAGTTGACGGACGTCTTCGTCGCCATTCGAGGAGCCCGAAGAATAGCTCAGGCCACCAAACCGTCCGAGGACCTATCTCGTGCATCAATTGCTTACAACCATACTTCACGTAGCACGAAAAAATTCTCTCAGCCAATTCCCATGTCCGGACAGCCCTTGGACTCTACTTCCATCCGTTCTCCGCAAGCTTCCGAAGCCCACAACTCCCGACGTCTCACCCCAGCACAACAAGTGGAGTATCGAGCCAAGGGTAAATGCTATCATTGCGGAGGCCAGTACGGGCCCCTTCATAAGTGTCCGACAGCAACATTGGTTGTCCTTCTCGAAGCCGACATTGACGACGACACTGGACAACTTACGGAGATCTGAGGATCAAACCAGGAGTCCCGATTTCAGCCTTGCGGACAAGGCTGTTTCGCCGACGGGGGCAATTGATAGAATAACAACAACAAAGAAGGGAATTCAGTTACCATAATTTTAGTATTTCCATTAGTTAGTTTCAATAATTAAGTACTTATGTTTAGTTGAATTAGTTAGGGCTTAGAGTTTTTATTATTAGTATTTATAGGTCATTGCTAGAGTCTAGAATTTATTGATTAGGATTATTATTGTTTCGGCTTCGGCTTGGGCATAACTTCGGTTCTGAGGGCATAACTTTGGTTACGAGTTCTTAATTTCATTTTTTATTCCTTCCATAGTTATTCAATAAAAGTTTCATTATTTTCGTAATCTTAACTCTATCAATAAGCCTTGCTCAACATGGCCCTTAAGAAGAACTTGGTTGGTGAGTTAATCCTTGACAAAACAAAAAGATGGGTAAAACTCAAAGTAGATAGCATTGTCCTTAGCAAACTGAGAAACACTTAAAAGATATTTGGTTATAGTGGGGCCATGAAAAAGGTTAGATAAAAGAAAATGTCTAGCATGAGGACTGTGGGGAGAAGAAGAAAGCACCGAAGTTCCAACATGAGAAATAGGTACTCCAAAATTATCACCCAAGCGAGGAGTGTTACCTCCATGATATTCACTTGCGGAGTTCAAGGTAGAGAGGTCATTCGAAACATGATTAGTTGCTCCAGAGTCCGGGAACCATACCGAGTTATCAAAGTTGTACTCGGAAGAAGAAGGATGAAGTCCCGTAGCTTGAGAAACATTCTGATTTGGAGGGTGTGAAAACTACAGTAGAGGGTAGTCTTGCTGAGCAATGTTAGCAGAAGGTTGGGAACCATCAGTAACAATACCAACACCCTTCATAGTCTCTAGCCTTGACTCAAAGCTCAAAAGAAGCGAGTGGAGATTTGGAACACTCCAGCTATCGTTCCTTGAAGCAACATTAAGCATAACAAAATCATATTCTGTTCCTAATCCAGAAAGAATATGCAACACCTGATCATCGTCAGAGACTCTATATCTCGCAGCTCCAAGTAGGTCACAACAACCCTTTATCTTGTTGAGATACTCTCTCATTAGCATGCCCTCCGTTTTCATCTTTTGGAGTTGAAGCTTATATTGCATAAGCTTGGCTCACGACTGACTTGAGAAGTTGGTTTCAAGTGCTCTCCAAACTTCATGAATTGTGGATAAGCCTACAACAAGCACCATTATGCTCTCTGTTAGTGATGACTGAATCCATGCGGAGAGGAGTTGATCCTGCCTATGCCAGGTAACAAACTCCGGGTTTAACTTCATTTCCTTCCGCTTGGGATCTCCGACGGGAATGTATTATGGTGGAACTTTTGATGTTCCATCTAAAAAGGACTCAAGTCCATACCCATGTACAGTGGTTTGAATATGTTGTTTCCACATCAAATAGTTTGTTTCTGAGAGTTTGATAGAGATGAGATGGTTTTGTGGAAGTATAGGTATGATATTAGAGGGTGTTACAGGGGCAGTAGACGAATCAGAAGTGTTATCTTCTGAAGCCATATTTGTGTAAAGGAAAATAAAATGGAGGAAGAAAGTAGCAGAGACAGGTCTATATCCTGCTCTGATACCATGAAAGAAAATGAAATAAAGATAAAATAGTGTAAGCCATCGAAGTGGTAAAACTTGCTTCTACAATATTTGTCAAGGTTCATACATATTTTTCATATCTAACATAGAGCTACTTAATCACATATATATATCAGAAGCAACGACTAGTAGTTGCTATAGAAAACCATAAAAGAACATAAAAGACAAACTAGTCTAACAACCTCAATATACACGGACAAAGACTATATTAATGTAAGAGAGCTTTAGTTGGCAGCTGCAGTGTCTCCATCTTCACAACATTGTCCAAGCTTCTCATTAATGCTCTCAACTAGTCATCACTAGAGTTCAAGGAGTTCTCCATCTTGTACGTAGCATGCATGACTTTTATCTTAACAGTACTGTTTACATGGTCTATTTTTATCAATTTATTTGCACATTTATAATTCTTATTCATTCAACATTCAAAATGATTGCATGGCTTCGTGCATTTTAAATCCCATGATATTAAAGCTTAATCAAAATAATTACTCCCTCCGTCTTATTAACTTATACATATTTTAATTAAAATTGTGAGAGTTTTATGATCAAAATGTTGTCTAAATTAATACGGCGGAATGAATATATTATTCACATATAGTGTTATATAAAAATGATCCCCACCCACCCTGCTAATATACCAGATAAATAATAATTTTTTTGATAAGGATTATTAATTTATACTTTGGACGAGAAGTGTATAGCTTAATATTTATTCGATACTAAGTAATAAAAAATAAAAATTGTAGTGATTCGATTCGTATGTTTATATGACATTATTAAAATTGTTATATCATCTGCTAATATATTAAGGAGTGGTAGAGCATAATTATATAATTATAACAAATTAGCTAGTGACGATGAAATATTTCCAATTTTTCGAACAATTCATGCATTTCAAATCTTTGATTGAACCGTTGTATCAGCTAAAAACTTGTAATAAATCTTATTTCTTATTTAAAATTCAAAACATTTGTATGATTATTTACTATATATAAAGTTTTATATAGTCACAAAACGTAAAGCGGGTTAAATTGTAATATGATCCAGGTAAAATAATTTAAAATATTAAACACATAAAATATACTTCACTTTTATTTTTCTTTTAAAATACAATATTTTACCTTTTCAGGGTGCGTGCCGAATTTATTATTGTCGCATTTGGTGAGAAGGACGGATGGAGTACTTCTGTAGAATATGTTCCCTTGAGTTTAGTATTCAATTCCAAGAAAAAGTATTAATATTGGTGTATTTTCCACATTGTATACACATGATTATAACACCATGATTTTTGAAAAGTTAATTATATTTTAAATAAGAAATATTGAATGAGCCGGTGAATACTATTCAATATTTGGTCGGCTGTTTATGGTAAAATTATTGAATCATTTTTCAGTTTATGCATTTAGTATCATTTCAATGATTTCATAATTTAATGATATTTACTCCCTCTCTCTTTCAAAAAGTGTTATTTAAGAAAAATAAATGCGTTTTTAGGGATTGTTGATAAATAGGAATGAGAATAAAATCAACACTATAATAAAATGAACATAAGAAAAGAATGAACTAATTCATTTCTTCATGTAATTGGTGTTTTCAAGACAAGCAATGAAAAAATAATTTTTTTTAATTAAATTGCATTATTATAATAAAAACATCTAAATTCTAAAAATCAAGTCTGGATTCGATTCAATAGAGAAAAATTAAATTCAAGTTAAGTCCGTTTATTATTCGATTTAATAGTGAATTCGAACTCGAACTCGGGTCGAGTTTATGCTCATTAAAAAACTTGTTTATTAAAATTATTTGTTATAATATACTACATTTTATATTAATTTGACACGTTTATAAAGTAGTTCGTATATAAGTTCGCAAATTTTTCAAAGCTCGGCGGGTTAAAATAATATTCGAACATGTTCGTGAACCTTTCAAACCGAATATTATTAGTCATGAAAAATAATTTTTGTTACTATCATTATTTGTTGGTTATGCAAAAAAACTACTTAAAAATTATATTGATCGATTTTCTTCATTTGACCCAATAGATCAAGATCGGCATGGTCAACATAACCTAGACCACAATTATTCCCTCCGTCCCCCAATAAGTGTCCCCAAACATAAAAACTCACATACTAATACAAGTAATAATTTCCACTATTTACCCCTAATAATTGTATAGAAAACATAAAAAGTAAAAGTAATTCAATGATGAAAGGTGTAAAATTGGAAATTTAATACTATTTTTGTCTTGATTTTTGTAATAGGACACTTATTGGGACACAAAATTTTTCCTTAGGGGACACTTTTTGGGGGACGGAGGGGAGGGAGTATTGGACAGAAAATGGGACAGAAGAGGTATACATTGAGATGAAGAATAAAAATTAGACTGTTATTGGTATTTGAATTTTGACAATGAGAAGGAAGAGGTACACATTTTCTGCAAAGTTAGCATTGAGAGTCGTAGTTTTTCCAACAGTGTTGGTTATTAATTTACAATATTAAGTGTCGCCGATCATGGCACAGAAAATGGGAAATTATATTAGCTTAGCTTATGCAAACACTAGTATTAATTGATACTTGGTGGCGTAACATGTTGTGATAGGGTCAGAATTTTCCACTTTCAACATAGAATAGAATAGCACAAAAGACTTGTTTTATATAGAGGTAGGTTGGGGCCTCACTTGTAATAATAAAATAATAATTTTTATTAAAAATCGAGAATCGAAGATTACAATGCTTGAAGATTACAAAAGTAAAACGGAAAAAGTCGAGTCGAGGAAACCCTCTTTCCGCAAAACGAGATACGCCCCGACTAGTGCTTACGGTCCGTCGTATCATCCCCAAAGATAAAACGACTACGTCCTTATCGAAATCAACATCGAAATTCGATAAGGCCCCGGCGAACTTGACAAGGCAGAGAACCGAACAAACTATGCAATACTAAAATCTAAGTGATGCTAGAAAATTGCTTTGAGAGAGCAAGAATGAAGAGAAGAGAGAGCTCAAGATTTGGTGTGTTGAAATGAGCTCTCAACTCCTTTTATAGCCATATGATGGACAACTCAAAAGTCACTATTAAAAGCCCAACATAAAGTCTCATTAGTAATAGAATGTGAAAGACCAAAGGTCATGGGCTTCCATAGGCTTTCAACTAATGGGCTTTTAATCCATGGGCTTACAACATAGAGATGTGCTTCCACTTTTTGGACCTCATAGTTTTCAACTAGATTGGCCCGAATATTTTCAAAATCTTCCACAATGCATTTCTCACTCACCGAGAAATTCGATTTTGAAAAGGTCTCGATTTAATTCTCAAATAATTAAATATACACCCGTCAAATTAATTAAGAACCCTACGAGTTCAAAATCAATTTATCCAACAATCCCCCACATGAGTGGAAATGCAAATGCAAATGCATGAATGCAGACACAAGCTCAATTCTCGTGAGACAATACCGCATTTGGAAAGGTAACTTGTGGTTTTGAACCTTCCATAGTTAACACCATCGGGCATACCGGCGGACTAGTGGACGCGATGCCTTGAACTATTCCTCCTTAGTGTATACCGAGTCAATAGTATTAACACAATACCACCTCAACCTCGTCAGTTCTCACGTTTGGGTCCGTTTCGGCCATGGACACCCTCTTTGGATTATAAGTGACTATTCACATGAAGCGGCCCCACTTCTCACTTATATAGGTGACTCTTATCAAGTATCTTGCCATACTTGGTTATCAAGAATCATTAAAAGTCAAAAGACTTATCCTCACCACATTGCAAGTCTTCAACACTAATTTGCTTTCTAGGGAAGGGCTGAGTGTTACAATACGGATTCATATAACTTAGTTTTTCCATTGAACAAAGTTCTTGGGATCTCCAGTCATCATGGTTGGGTTACCATTATACTCATCCTTAAGATGTGGATTTTAATCTCATTCCCTCTAGCAATTTCACCATTTGATCACGATTCAAACCTTTGGTTAACGGATCCACTATGTTATCTATTGATTTTACATACTCAACCGAGATAACACCACTCGTAATCAACTCTCTAATGATATTGTGACGACGCCGAATGTGTCGAGATTTACCGTTATACAGCCCATTATGTGCTCGTCCGATAGTAGCTTGGCTATCATAGCGTATCACCACTGACGGCACAAGTTTCTTCCAACATGGAATATCCTGTAGGAAATTACGAAGCCACTCTGCTTCTTCTCTCGCTTTGTCCAAAACAATAAACTCAGATTCCATGGTGGACCGAGCTATACACGACTGTTTCGTTGATTTCCAAGAAACAGCACTACCCCCCACAACGAAAACATATCTGACTCGAGTCAGATATGAATCTCTCGAGTCAGATATCCAATTTGCATCACAATATCCTTCAAGGACAGGGGGATATCTCGTGTAATGCAAACCAAAGTTAAGAGTATACTTTAAGTATCTCAAAACTCTCGTCAGAGCTTTCCACTGTTCCTTACTTGGATTACTCGTGAACCTGCTCAACTTATTCACAGAACACGCTAGATCCGGTATCTCAAACTACCTATAACTCTAGCATATTCTTCTTGAGAAATATGATCACCCTTATTCTTACTCAAGTGAACGTTGAGCTCTAAAGGGGTCTTAGCCGGCAGACTATCAAATGTATTGAATTTCTTTAGCACTTTCTCAACATAGTGAAATTGTGTTAAAGAAATTCCATTGGATGTTCTTAAAATTCTTATACCAAGAATCACATCCGCCAACCCCAAATCAACCATTTTGAAATTTCTTTTTAACATTCGTTTCGTATCATGAAAAATCTGATTATTACTACCCATAATCAGCATGTCGTCTACATAAAGACACACAATAAAAAAGACGTTAGGTGAGCCTTTAATGTAAACACATTTATCACACTCGTTGATTTTGAAACCATTTGACAACATAACTTCGTCAAATCTCAAGTGCCACTGCCAAGGCGCTTGTTTCAAACCATACAAAGAACGAACCAATTTGCACACCTTATTCTCTTGACCCGGTGCAACACACCCCTCGGGTTGTTCCATGTATATCTCATCATTCAATTCACCATTCAAAAAGGCAGTCTTAACATCCATTTGGTAAATCTCAAGATTATGCAGGGCAGTAATCGCGAGAAGCACCCGAATAGATGTAATCCTTGTCATAGGTGAATAGGTATCAAAGAAATCATACTCTTCCTTTTGTTTAAAGCCTTTGACTACAAGTCTAGCCTTAAACTTGTCAATAGTGCCGTCAGGTTTAAATTTCCTTTTAAGGATCCATTTACAACCTAACGGTTTATGACCTTCCGGGAGATCGGTCAACACCCACGTGTGGTTTTCCATTATAGAATCAATCTCACTATTGACAGCCTCTTGCCATAATCCAGCATCTGGGCCTGAGAGGGCTTCACTAATCGAATTTGGTTCTTCATCCAACATAAACGTGATGTAGTCAGGACCAAAATCTTTGGCAATTCTACCTCTTTTGCTACGTCTCAGTTCATCATCAACCGGATGAGAACTCATAGCCTCTTCAAAAGTTCTTTTAGCAGAACTATTTACAACTGTTTCACTTTTTTTTTATCCTTACAAGGATATATATTCTCAAAGAATATAGCATTTCTAAACTCAATCGTTGTACCTTCTTTCACGTCGGAAACCTCCGAGTGGTGAACAAGAAAACGGTACGTGCTACTGTTAAGTGCATAACCGATAAAGATACAATCAATTATTTTAGGGCCAATTGTAACTTGTTTCGGTAAAGGCACTAGAACTTTAGCCAAACACCCCCACACTTCAAGGTATTTGTACGACGACTTGCGTCCTTTCCACATCTCGTAGGGAGTTACATCCTTACCTTTAAGTGAAATCTTATTCAAGATACAATTCGCCGTCAAGATAGCTTCCCCCCACAAGTTCTGGGGTAATCTCGAACTAATCAACAGGGCATTCATCATCTCCTTAAGAGTACGATTTTTGCATTCAACAACCCCGTTAGACTGAGGTGAATATGGGGCTGTAGTTTGATGAATTATGCCACTTGCATTGCATAACTCCTCAAACGGAGCAACATATTCTCCTCCTCTATCACTTCTCACAACCTTAATCTTATGATCAAGTTGATTTTCTGCTTCCGGTTTGAAGTTTTTGAAAGCTTCAATCGCCTCATCTTTACTTTTTAGAAGATAAAGATAACAGTATCGTGTGCAATTATCAATAAAAATAAAATATTTTTTACCACCTCTAGTTTGCACAAATTTTAAATCACGCACATCCGTGTGAATTAAACCTAGAGGTTCGGTGCTCCTTTCAACTGAGTGAAGTGGTAGTTTAGCCATTTTGGCTTCAACACAAATTTCACATTTTCCTTGTGAATTAAATTCACCAACTTTTAGTAAATCTAAATTTACTAATCTTTTTATCGCATTTAGATTAACATATCCTAATCTACGATGCCATAAATCAAAGCACTCAAGCAAGTAAGAGGAAGTTGAAGCATTCTCATGCACAGCCGTTACATTGAGTTTAAACAAACTATTAGAAAGAAAACCCTTTCTAAGAAAAGTACCAAACTTAGACAAAATAAACTTGTCAGATTCAAACACGAGCCTAATGCCCTTGCTAACAAGAATAGAACCCGACACTAGATTCTTTCGGATGTCTGGGACATGCAGCACATCCTTCAACCTAAGCTCTTGACCAGACGTCAGCTTCAGCACGCAATCACCAACTCCGGACACATATGATGAGTCACGATTGTCCATGTGAAGCTTCTTTCCCTCAACAGCTCGATACGTCGAAAACATAGTTCGATCCGAGCACACATGAACGGAAGGGCCCGTGTCGATAAACCAGGCACACGGATTATCAATGTGGTTGACTTCAGAAACCACAGCGGCCAAGTCATCCTCGTCCCACTTGTCTTTCTCGACTGCGTGGGCATACCCCTTAGTTGCCTTCTTTTTCTTCTTTTGACTAGTGTAGTCCTTCGCCATGTGGCCCGACTTGTCGCAATTGAAGCATGTGCCTTCAAATTTTCGAGCAACAATTTTGCCCTTGCCATTAGCATTAGGACGGCCACGCTTGTTAGATTTCTCTCCACGCTCCATCAAGTTGGCTTTCGCCTCGTCTCCAAGTTTGAACCTTGGATCACGTCTCCTACTGTCTTCTTCGATTCGAAGTTTGACAATAAGATCTTCAATCTCCATCTCACTCTTTTTATGAGTAAGATAGTTCTTGAAGTCCTTCCAACTCGGTGGAAGTTTCTCGATCAAGGCAGCAACCACGAATGGAGTCGGCAAAGCCATTTGCTCTGTTTGCATGTCGTGCAAAAGAGTTTGCAACTCTTGCACTTGCTCCATCACGGATCGAGAATCGATCATCTTGAAGTCCAAAAAGTTGGCTACAAGAAATTTTTTCGTTCCCGCATCCTTGACACGGTACTTCTTCTCAAGAGCATCCCACAACTCTTTCGCCATTTTCACACCGGCATAAACCGAGTAGAGAGTATCCTCTAATCCGTTTAACACGTAGTTCTTCGCAAGGAAGTCGCCTTGATGCCAGACATCAGAGGTAGCATGAACTTGGAAGTCTGCATCCTCCGGTACAACCGGAGCATCCTTATTCAAGAAGTTGGCAAGTCCCACTGTTGTTAAATAAAACAACATCTTTTGATGCCACCTCTTGAAGTCAACACCCGTAAATTTATCGGGTTTCTCCCCTTGAGGCAAAGCCCTCGAAAGAGGAGCCATCATGGACACGTTAGTTCCGGTTGAGGTATTGGCAGCAGCAGAGCCACCGATCAGAGTGGTGGCAGCGGTGGACATGGCGGCGGCAGTGGCGGCGGTAGTCGAGGCAGCGGCGGCGGTATTTGAGGAAGTCGACATCTCCAAAGTAAAGTCGGTATCTCGTCTTGCGATTGTAACAATAAAATAATAATTTTTATTAAAAATTGAAAACCATAGATTACAATGCTTGAAGATTACAAAAGTAAAATGGAAAAAGTCGAGTCGAGGAAACCTTCTTTCCGCAAGATGAGATACGCCCCGGCTAGTGCTCACAGTCCGGCGCATCGTCCCCAAAGATAAAACGACTACGTCCTTATCGAAATCAGCACCGAAATTCGATAAGGCCCCGACGAACTTGACAAGGCGGAGAACCGAACAAACTATGCAATACTAAAATCTAAAATGAAAGTGATGCTAGAAAATTGCTTTGAGAGAGCAAGAATGAAGAGAAGAGAGAGCTCAAGATTTGGTGTGTTGAAATGAGCACTCAACTCCCCCTTTTATAGCCATATGGGGGATAACTCAAAAGTCACTATTAAAAGCCCAACATAAATTCCCATTAGTAATAGAATGTGAAAGACCAACGGTCATGGGCTTCCATGGGCTTTCAACTCATGGGCTTTTAATCATTGGGCTTACAACATAGAGATGGGCTTCCACTTTTTGGACCTCATAGTCTTCAACTAGATTGGCCCAAATATTTTCAAAATCTTCCACAATGCATTTCTCACTCACCGAGAAATTCGATTTTGAAAAGGTCTCGATTTAATTCTCAAAGAATTAAATATACACCCGTCAAATTAATTAAGAACCCTACGAGTTCAAAATCAATTTATCCAACATCACTCTCACTCATCATCGATATAATGCTTTATTAAAAAGGTACTACTATCTGTATCTGAACAAGACATTAGATGACATTTATTTTCTATGATAAGAAAAATTGATAAATGTCACGCCCGCTTTCTACTAAATCTAGTAAAGTCGGGAACATGACCAATGAAAGGAATAAACGACGAGAGTAAGACAATGAATATTCCTCTCATAACATAAATCAAGGATTCATCCCATAAATTCGTGAAGTCAGAGTCATAAGCTCGTTACATCACATAACTAAATTAAAGGGGTTTAAATCTCGGTCTTATTACATAATGGTCTAGCAGCGGAAATGTAGGATCGCATAGACGAAATCCTACGTGTATGAAGACACGTTGAACCCCCCAAGAGTCAGCTACTAGGAGACCGACAAAAAGCCCAACGTAGCACCCGTATCTTCTTCGTTCTTAACCTGCACGTTTAGAAATACATGCAGGGCTGAGTACAAATCGTACTCAGTAGACACGTGCCGAAATCGCACACGTACATATATAACTGTCAAGTCATTCTAAGTGATACATATGGATTTTTGTCTCTAAAGCACCTATGTTCACAAAAGCATTTGTTTGAAAAGGTTCTATGTTCGACTGCAGTCCTAGTTCTTTGTAATCAACCATATTTGAAGCTTTTTTGTGCTGGGGAAGTGGCCACTTTCCACAGACACTCGACCGGTCAACATCTAGATGACTCACGGTCCTGTGTACACTAGTCCGAGTAGTATATCTAATCTACTGGGACCCGAATTTGATTATAATTAAACAGATAGGCATCATACATAAATCAAAACATTTATGGCAAGACAGTGCTTTGAAAAAATCTCGTTTCATTCTAAAAACATGCACACATATTTTTATAGAGTAAGAAAAGCCTACTTGAGTAAGAAATCTCGTGTGAGATACCTTTATTAAGTATATCTAATATTTCTAAGTGCAAGGAAATATTATCCTTTAATATTTCGAGAGTTATTCCCGGGTCTTTAAAACTCGCCTATCATTCGAGTTAAGGAGTTATATTTCTAGAGGCGTCGTTTGAGATTTTCTAGCTCATGCTATGGTTTGGAAATTTACTAACCTAATTAACTAATTATTGGGTAAAATAATTTAAAGACATTTCTAAATTAACATCTTGATCTTTAAATCAAGATAAATAATTTCTAATTAGGCTAATTAAATCACATTCTAAGCATGATTTATAATTTAATCATTTCTTATGATTAAATCCTAATTAATCAATTAAATTCTATTTTAGTTGATTAAACTCTAATTAATAATTTGAGTCTTCTAATTCAGCTTTAAAATTCTAGTCTTGGACTTAGCCCAATTAAACTAAGTCCCATCACCTTAATCGAATAATTAACCCAATTGGGATTAATTAATAATTTCTTAGCCCATTAGAATTTATTAAGTTCATCCCTTAATTTAATTAAGTAGGCCCAACATTCTAATTAATTCAACTAGCTTCTGGGCCCATTATTTATTCTAACTTAAGCCCACTATTTTGCATAATTTAAGCCCGTGGGGAATAAATCTCGGCCCAATTAAATTTTATTAAATAGGCCCATGAGATAAGTCTCCCAACCCATCTCCATTTATTTAATCTGGCCCAATTAACTAATTCCTTAAAGTCCATAGAGATTTATTTCCCTAGCCCATAACTCGGCCCATTTGATTATTTTATCAGCCCGATAGGAATTTCTTTGGCCCAACAACCCCCCGTTTGATTATTTTATCAGCTCGATAGGAATTTCTTTGGCCCAACAACCCGGCCCATACCTGGCCCGGGTTCTTGAATCCTCCCTAATCTAGACATGTCCCTAACTTACCCTAATCTTTCTACTTCTTCTCCCACGCCAGACCCCGCTCACGCCCCGTCTTTCTTCCCTTCTTCGTCCTTCCTTCTTTCCTCCTTAGCAGCGTCACTGCCTCTCCTCTCCGGCGTTTTCGACCTCGGCACGCACCCGGAGGCAGCCCGCTTGGAAGCGGCGCTGTCAGTCCCAGCTACACCACTGCCTCCAGCTCTCCTACAGGTAAGGGGTCTCCTTTTCCCTCTCCTCTTCATCTCCTTTATCTACCACATCCCTATCTTCTTTCCCCTTTTTTTTTGTTTCTAGTCTCTGCTCTTCGTTTACAGCAGGGAGGCAGAACCTCTCTGAAATTTTAAATTACATTTTCATTTTGGTTTAAGGGATTGATTTGAGAAGGGGTTGGGATGGATCGATTAAATCTCCGGTGGAGATCTGGCCGACGGGTCAGCCGTGTATTTAGTTTCTAATTTCTCAGGTTTTCTCTACCACCTAACCACCTATTCTATAGTTTTTATTTTCATTATTGTTATTTCCTTGTACATTTGAATTGAGGATTTCTGCATGTTCAACTTATAGAGGTATAGGGCATTTCCAAATTCATGTGGGGGAAAAAAGAATATAGGTGTTAGGGATGATCACAATAAGATTATGCCCAAAAGAACCAAGATACCAAAGAAAGACAAGATTAAGAGAATTATGGATGAATACAATAGTCTGACTATTCGAAGTAGTCCGACGTGCATGTTAGAAGATATTAAAGATTTTAATGATATTCAGAAATCAGAAATCAAATCACTTGGTTTTGGATGCATGTTGGATTTGAAAGCTTCTAGGTTACCTTCAAAGATTACATATTGGGTGGTTGATCATTTTGATGCGAGAAGTTGTTCAATTCATCTGTCTACTGGGGATGAGATATCAATCACAGAACAAGATGTGCATAGGGTTTTAGGATTTCCAACGGGATCAAGAGAAATTCATAAGCTCCCCAAACCGGAAACATCTAGCCTCTTTAGTGAGTGGTGGGAATTAATCCGTGTGAAGTGCAATATAACTGATAAAAGAAGGATTCTACCAAAGCATGTGATTACATTGATGTTGGCTGACAAGGATGGTGGAATTTGGTTCAAGCGTAATTTCATCATCCTATTAGTTGCTTCTATGATTGAAAGCTCGACATGGTTATATAACGCTGTCTATTATGACTTGTTTAAAAGTATTGTTTTTTTTTAATATTAAAATCATATTTTAAAAAGTATTGTTTTTTTTTCTATATATGTATTTTTATTTTTTTGCTATATATGTATTTTGCTGATGCATGAGATATTTCTATGGTTAACTTATATAATCTCTTTTATTTTATTTTATTTAGAAATAATATGCAATTAATGAGTTTTTTTTATAGGTATTTTACGTGGATAGACTTAGAGTATTCAATAAGGAGGTGCTTCGTAAATTTCTAA
Organism: Leonotis leonurus; assembly: GCA_026898415.1. NCBI lineage: Eukaryota > Viridiplantae > Streptophyta > Magnoliopsida > Lamiales > Lamiaceae > Leonotis > Leonotis leonurus. The sequence goes on along the minus strand of JAPKLX010000066.1, from coordinate 212,357 downwards.
TTTTTTTGAATTGAGATTATGCTAGCTTTAAAGCGAGAGAAGGTGCATAAAATATATACATGTAATTAAAAACCTATGATTTAATAGGTAATGCATTACAATAAGATAGTAATGGAGACAAACTAATATTAAATTAAATCATAAATGGGAAATAAACATAATAACTTAATGAATAATAAAGTTATGTATAAATTTTGCATATATATATATATATATATATATATATCCAAATTCAATATATTATGCATCTATGTATTATAAATGCATGTATATTAGTAATAATTATATTTTATGCATTATTTAATTAAAAATATGTGATGATTTTACAAAATTAATAAATTTAATGGAAATTAATTTTTATATAAATTTTGCATGACAAAGTCTAACAAAATGCATTTTATTAATAGCATCAATACTTTGCAAACCTCATGCGTACAATCTATAAATTCACTTTTAATATATAATTTTATAGACATAATTTTATAGACATGTGGTTAAAATATAAATAACTAAATAAAATGAAATATAGTGAATGGGGAAATACACAAATATTGATTGAGCAAATTATATAAATGACTAAACAATTAAGCAAAAAATAAATGCTAATTATAGTAAAAATGCACTATAAACCATGCACCAATATATTAGTATAAAATAATGTTTTATAGTAATAAGTTCAATTTTATTCATAGTAAAACATAAAAAAAAAAACAATAAACATAAACCATTTGAACTAATAAATGAAAGTTCATATCAAAATGCTTATTGTCGGATAGAAGAAAATTAAATTTAATTATCATTCTCAACTTAATTATCATTCTCAACAATGTAAGGACAATATCTTGATCTCCTTACACTTGCCACATTTTCTTTTTTTCTTGTTTGCATCTCTTAATGCCTTTTCCTTTTTTGACTACAATCGACTGCCACTTCCTTTATTTTTTACTTGATTAGGAGGTAGCAGAGTAATGCTATCTGGGATTCCAGCTCCGTAATATGCTTCAAACATCTGTTGTTTCTCATTCACAGAAGAAGTACCATTATTTGTAGCAATGATCTCCCACTTGTCACATACGTCAGAAAAATCTTTCAACAAACCTGTCATATGCTCTATATTTCCAGCAACAAAGCCAATTGATCTAAAAACCTTCTCGAATAAGTTCTTATTGAACAATCCAAATACATTACCTTGCCCACAATCAGTAGAATTGCTAATGACATTTAAATTAGCAAACTTACTCCAACGTTGAACAATGTATTTGTCAAGAATGCATTTGATCAAATTCTTGAACATAGTCAATATGTGACAACATATCACTCCATGCCTAACAAAATGGTTGCATTCGCAAGTGAAACTATCATCAGATAATGTGTGGGTTACAGTAAACGCACCTTTTATCGCATCGTCAATAATATACACCTTAGCGTTCTGGTCCATCATCATATTCTTGATGCAATATATTATAATAGCATACTCCCATTCAGTCTGAACATTATGGAAAATCTTATCCGAGTAAATTGATGCAGCGTGCCTCTCAATTGGATGTTTTGAAATCAATTCCGGAAATGTCAATTCAGCCACACTGTTCAATTTATCCTGTGTGTTTCTTTGAGACTCCATAGCATTCAAAAAGTACAGATAAAATTGGACCAAATTCGCTTTTGAATTAAAGAATGGTTTAAAAAAACTATTTTCAGCCTCCGACAATGATGTAGTACGAAATAATCCACTGAGCCAAACATTTCTGAAGTATGCAGGAATCCAATATGTACGCAAATTAAACATCTGTAAAAACCATGGATGATCCTTCAATTCGAACTCTTGCATTATTTGATGCCATTTTTCCTCAAAGACATCTGGCTCAATGTAATTTGACTACACAATATCATTAAATTGTTTGGCAAACTCACCATTTTCTTGTAAAGGCGTGGATATTTTTTCGGCAACTTTTATCATAATATGCCACATGCAAAATCTGAAGAAAAAAAAAGAGTAATAAAATATAAAAATATCTATAAATTAAAAAAATATGAATATATATTTTTTTGAATGGGTAAAATTACATATATGCATGAAATATTTTAACCTAATGCATATAAGTTATGTCTAAAATGCATAATATGCATAACCTTAATTATATTACATATAGGGGTGAGCATTCGGTTCAAACCGAACCAAACCGAACCAAACCGAACCGAACCGAACAAAACCGAACCGAATTGACCATAAAAACTCAAACCGAACCGAACCGAATTAGACCCTCAAACCGAACCAAACCGAACCAATATAGTTCGGTTTGGTTCGGTTTGAACCGAATGCTCACAATAACTTGACAAATGATGATGAAGAATAACTAAGAATGTCCCAACAAAAGGCTAAATGATGATGAAGAATGGGAATTGCAAGTTTTTCAACCAGTTGAGGAATAAGATTTGCATCAGCATCCCCATCTGCTCCACCGTTTCTATTTTCATCTTCTTGAAGGCCGTAATTAAAGAGCAACATCAACATATGCCATTTCATATCCATAAAATCTGCTTCTTGATGAAGTGGGTCACACATTAGAAGCTACAATTGTTCACAGAATTGGTAAAAAAATAAAAAAAATTCTACACAGAAGTAGCATCAAACTAAAATTTTAGATCAGTAATTACATCAAACACCTAATGTGCATGTTCCCCCATTTCATCCAAAACAAGTTATGCAGCTTAAAAATCAAAAGAATATAAAACTTGCATCCTCACTATGACATCAAAATCTAAACTTTTCCTTAATAAGTGGATAAGAGGAACAAATTATGTGGTGAACTGAAGAATTGGGCGTTTCGAGAGCATACCTTGCAAGAGGGAGACTAATTGGACACTCCAGTGGATGAGGATGCGAGAGCGCCGAGAGGGGGCTTGACTGCGTGACTGGTAGATGGCCTCGCGGCGACGGCGGGGAGCTCGTGCTGGGGTGGCTGAGACAGTGGCGTCGGCGTGGGAGGTGTAGTCGGAGCCGGATGAGAAAGAAGCGGCGTTGAGGCTTGAGGGAGAGGCGCAGCTAGGTAAGGTTTCCTTCCCATTTCTGATTTTTGAACAGGTAGTATAAATTATCTATTGTATGTATTATTTATTATAAATAAAATATTTATATAATATTATATATATATATTAATATATATAAATCTAATTCGGTTCGGTTAATTCGGTTTCAAACCGAAATTTTTTGGCCAAACCGAACCAAACCGAATAACAATTCGGTTTGAGAATTTCAAACCAAACCGAAACCGAATTGCTAAAAAAACCGAACCAAACTGCCAAATTCGGTTTGGTTTGGTTCGGTTTTCGGTTATGGTTCGGTTTTGCTCAGCCCTAATTACATACACTTTTTTCATGAATAATTTTTAATTGCTAATGCATCTAAATCCTAACCAAAATAATATATATTAATTTATTAATACCTATATCGTGTGTGTGGCATAATTTTTTCAACAGCGATCTTCATTGCAGGATCCTAGTCTGTAATTAATAATCGAGGTGCATTCTTCATGCAATCGATGAACTTTGTAAAAAGCCAAGAATATATATGACTCAACATCTTCACCACTAAGTAACCCAGCACCAAATGTAATGCATTTTCCATGATTATCTTTCCCAGTGAATGGTGTGAATATCATATTGTATCTAATATAGGAAAAAAAAAAATTCAATATATTCATTAATAAAAATAAAAATTTATGATGACATACAAAATAAATAATAACTATCATATACCTGTTGGTGTGATATGTTGCATCAAACGAGACAGCATCTCCAAAATGATGATAATTGTCAATTGAAATCGAGTCAGCCCAAAATATTCGTTTTAGCTTGTCCTCGCCATCAACACAATAATCAAAATAAAATTGTTGGCAATTGTCTCTCCTAACTTTCAATTTATCTAGAAGAATTTGTGCATCCACACCCTAAGCAAATGCACGCAAGTCCTGTGAAATTTTTTTGAAATTAATAACGTTACATCCTGCATTTTCATAGCTCCCCACAATTTCCTTGAACAATCGGAATGAGCGCATGGGTCCTACATTCGCTTTGGAACAACTCAATATGAAAGTTTTATGCACATAACCCAATCGTTTATTACTCTTCATAAAATGCTTGTACCTTCCAGAGATCAGTGGATGTGAGTGACCCTCGTTAAAACATTTCACAATATAACCGTGTCCAGGGGTATATTGAAATTTAACACGTGCATTACATGAAACTCTTGTTGACATCCGCCTTCTCTTTGGGTTGCATGAATCTAACTCATACGATGAGTTATCTTTTGATACACACTTCTGTCCTTCTCTATTGCACAATGTCGAACATCAAAACCACAAAGTTCAACATATTCTCTATAACACTGCTCACCCTCCTCCAAGGTACTAAAAATACGTGCAACATAAGGCTTCACATCATCTGGACAATCGGGAGTGTAAATAATATCTTGGTCTTCTGTAATCCCACCGTTATCGAGATGCTCCATCACAACTATGTATAAAAAACCTTCAAAATATAGAACTTTGTATGGTAATAAAAAATAATATACACATAAGGTATATGAAGTGTTTTCCTTGTCATTAATTACGCCTAGTGACTCTGAAACACTAGACATTTTTTAATAGTTAATACATTAAATATAATGTTAATGGAAAAAATAATATTAACTAAATTAAATATAGGAAATAAATATAATAAATTAGTGAACAATGTAGGTTTAAATTTTGCATAATACAGTATATTATATATTATAAATGCAGGTGTACAATAAAAATTAAATTTTGATGCATTATTTATTTAAAAATATGTAAGTATTTTACAAAATTAATAATTTTAATGGAAAGCGATTTCTATTTATACTTTGCATAATGAAGTCTACAAACTGCATATTATTAACAACTTAATGCATTAATATGTTATCTTTGTATGCATGCATTTATAATATATTGATGCACTAAATAAATACATATAAAAGTATAGGTATGCTTTAATAGTTAATACATTAAAATAAATTGGTAGTAGAGATAAAATAATATTAAATTACACAATAAATAAATAATAATCATAGTAAACTAACAAACACTAAAATTATGTTTAAACGTTGCCTATAAAATTTAACAAAAATGCAGTATGTCAATAAATTAATGCATATCCATAGTATTACAAATGCATGTCTGCAAGTAAAAATTAAATTTTAGTGTAGTTTTTTAATTAAAAATATGTAAGCATTTTACAAAACTAGGTACAATCAAGTTTATGTAAAACACATTTCTTCATTCTTGCATAATATATAAAATCATATAATTCTCAAAGTTGCACTTTATATAGTTCTTCTTCATGTAGTAGAACAATCATCAACCATTAATTAAAAGAAAATATTAACATACACTAAGTATATAATGTCGATATCATAGTAATCATTTTCTCCTTAAGATAACTATAGCATGCTGGATCATTCTCATAGTATATAATAATTGCTTCTTAAACAATAAAATAATACTAAAAAACCTGAAATTTCCATATTTGACTTGACACCACTATCCCTTCTTTATCTCCCTTTTTAATGTACTGTCATATCACTTTTGTAAAAAGCAAATTTAGGAGTTCTAATGTAAGAAGAATGAATATGTTAATTATGGACTATAATACCCCGCTCTTTTAATTATAGCATTAAAAGAGTTTTACTATATTAGAGTTCTCATATCCATTAAGAATTTTAAAACTCCGATGTTGAGTTTCATTTTAGGTTATTAATTTAAATCGAATAACGATTTAGACACGAATTTAAAGCGGATCGATTTAAGTAAAATGATCGTACTAATTTAATAAACTAAATTAGCACGTTTATCTAATTGAAAAGAAATAAAATTTAAGTTGTAATAAAGAATTAAAAGACAATATAATGTTGTATCCCAATCAAAACAAGAATAAATAAGCAATATCCAAACACTACACTGTACAACAAATATCTAAACCAAAAAAAATCTACTACCCAATCTAAATTTTTCATTGGTGTCGGTCGCTCCCTTCACAGCCACATGTTAAACTTTTCATTTCAACCACATATCCCATACCATCCTCTCTATATCAAAGTGTTACCTGCAAATGCAAACCAAATGAACAAAGAAGGACAAGGAAAGGAGTACAGCAGCACCTTGCTTACACTAAAGCAATAATATCATTTTCACCTTCTTCACAACAATCAAGTAAGCTTCTAACATTAAAGAACATAGATTTATTATGTTTAAGAACTTAGATTTATTCTGTTTATATACAAGTGTGTCATGATTTATTATTCAAGCTTTTGAATCAACTCAAACGTTAGCACAAATATATCATAAATCCATCACCAATCAACATAATCAAACGAGACTTGAATTGAAGCATAACATAGTTTAGAGATTTTTCCCACATAAGTCCTTTGTTTCAATTTAAGAGAGAGGTTAAGAATGAGAATACCCACTGCTTGAATTTCGAGAGAATAATGAACCATTGAAATGAGTCGGAGGACCAATCGTTGCTGCGAAAGCTTTCAAAGAACGCGTGAGAAAGCGTACGGACGAGCTGGTGATATCGTGACGATGCTTCGGAAATGGCAGGGCAGCAGTGGCGGCGATAAGTACAACAACCTTCGAACGACCTCGGACAGCCTTCGAACCACCTCGAACAACTTCGAACCACCTCGAACAGCTCCGGACAGACCTCGAACAGCTTCGGAGCTATGTAGCGACGCCGGCGAAGTGGCGCAGCGGCGGAGCGGGGAGCAGCAGTTGTGCTTAGTCTTCTGCAGAGGAAAAGAAAGAAAGGAAAATGGGAGTGAGAGGTGATGAGTTAGGAGAGATAAGAGAACTTGCTAATAAATAAAATAATAAGGGAAATTAGGAAGGAAGACATTGGAGCTTAATGGTTTCTGCAAGTGGAAGAAATAAAAAAGAAGGAAAGGATTTTGGGGGGTGTTTAGACGTTGGTGAGGGAGAGAGATAGATTTTTGTTGCTAGGAAATAAGAATAGTAAAAGGTGATTGGGCCTAAATAATTGGACCTTAATAAATTCATAAGTCCATATAATTTATTTAATGGAATGGTTAATTTAATTAACCTTAATTAATAAAATTCGTAAGTATGGATTAATAAATATTAAGAATTTAAAATGAATAATTATTTAATTATGAATTAGTAATTAATTACTAATAATTAATTAATAAAAAGATCAAGAATCGAACATCAACGAGGTAACGATTAAAAGTGAGGAAGTAATATTTTTATCCCGAATGATTTTATAGGATTTTAATTGTCTCGTTTTAATCAAGTAATGATAGCTTTAATTATTAAATGCTATAAAACGAGCTAAGATTTTTGGAGAACATCCAAAATTCGTTTATAGAAAATAGAAAGGATATGAAACTCTAAGAGCTATTTATTAGCTTTTAATTAGATATAGATTTATTTAAATTCTAAGGTTTCTAAGTATATTATGAAGGTCAAGTACAACGTGTAACCGAAATTGCACGTGAGGATTAGCACCGCTTTTCTAAACTCAAAGGGGGTTTAATCGACGGATTTATTCCAAGAGGTGGGTTTATTTTTCTCAAAATTATGTTTGAGTTATATAAGCTCTGATATTGCAAAATGAAATGTTATCCATGTCATGTTTTAATGTACGTTCAATTAAGTTTAATGCTCTGAAGTTAATCGATCGAGGTTTTCGGCTTGACCTAACACGTTAGTCGAAAACTGTGTACACGAATGGGTAGTAGTGCAATGGGCTGATCTCCATTGTGTGCTACTGTAATGTAAAAGGGATTCTCTGGGTTTCGACCCGAAATCCAAAAGCAGAAAGGGATTCTCTGGGTTTCAACCCGAAATCTAAATGCTCAATAGACTCTCTGGGTTTCAACCCGAAGTCTGGATGTAAATGGGCTCGACAGTGGCTAGAGGTCCGGGGCCAAAGTAAGAGTAACTTTAGAACGTACATAACTGTGCACAACGAATGAAAATGATAAATGCTTTGACATGCTTAGAAGTACTTTTCGTTTTGAAACCTTCTAAGGTATGTTGTTCATGAATGGATAAAAATGTTTATATTTTATAAAACTGTTTATAAAATGCATAGCCCACTGAGTACACTAGTACTCAGCCCACAAATTGTTTTCAAATGTTTTCAGGTTAAGTGCCGGTGGTGACGGGTTGAGCTGAGGCGGTGTTGTTGTCATCTGGTTGATTTTATGAATTGCTTCCGCTATGAGATTATCTTTTGTCAAGTATAGTTCGTCTGTCGATCTATAACTTCTATTGACTTTGGTTATGTTATTCTATTCGATATAATTAGGATTTGAACCTCAATTTATGTCATCGAATAGCTTTTTTGCATCGATTTGAATTGCGAGTTTTCTCGCTTATCAATTAATGGTTATGTTTGAAGTATTATTCGGGTTTCTTTCCAAATCAAACATACCCCCCTTCTTCCCCGCTTCTTAAATCCCACCCCTAGTCACACCCCGACTTACGGGCATTCCCTAGGGAATTGGGGCGTGACATGGACAATAAGTCTCTTCCAAAAAAACTCTAAAGTCACTATCAAACTTTTTCATTAATTTTAACACTTTCCAAACGTCACTTCCATAACACTTTATTTCCAAAATTCAGTTATACACATTCCATAATTATTATATACATAATTACTTGATTGTCCTTTGATCTATTTTAACTCATTTTCATCCAATAAATAATAGTAAATACTTAGAATCAATTGTAACCGTTTGATCCAAAAAATTAATGGCATGGATATATTCTCATTTCTCACCTAATTTTCCATTCTCATTTGATCCATTCTCTCTCTCTCTCTCTCTCTCTATATATATATATATAGAGGATGTAGATCATATAGAAAGTGGTTTTAAAGTAGGAAATAGGAAAGAATCTCAGCCACTCATTTTGGCGATCTAACGATTCAGATTTTAGATGCATTTATAGATTTTTAATTCATTAAAATCGTACCCTAATTAAATCATAAGGTTATACAAGTAAATTTATCTAAAAAGAGAATAACCGATGCATTTAGTTGTTGCATTATTTGAGAAATTTCAGGAATGAAAGGTTTACATTCCATAACCCACGTTCTTCATTAAATGGTGGTTATTTTTAGTTTCCATAATTGAGAGATTTAAGAATTTAAGCAGAGAATTTATTCAGGGGACGTGATGTGTGATTTTTATTGAGATTTAAACAAAATTAAAGTCGATCTTTTGTATTTATCGTGTTGTAGTTGATGAACATGATCGAAGAACAATTTGAAGGTATGCGTTTAACGTGAATTATGATAACATACAATTTTGAACTGTTCAATTCATTATAATGCATGACAAGTAGTAAGTTATGCATCGTTGTTTTTTTGTAGTTGAATTCATGATGATATTTTATTTTAAATCAAAACAGTTAATGGGTATGTGACGATGCCTTGTTTTTTATTTAGTTTGCATATTAAACGACAAGATTTATTATTCGATGGTGGAATGAAGTTGTTTCTAAATCTACTACTGTGTTTTTCATATATTTGACGTTTATATGATAATGAATGCATACGTACATAATTTATGTGGAGTAGTTACAATTATAGTTGTTTTTTTCATTATGCATAGTAGTATGCTAAAACATGCATTAGTTTGTTTATCATATTGCATTATGTAAAACAGTTATTTAATTGTGTATTATACTTATGATATTGAGTTACAATAATACGTAAAAATGTATTGTATTTAAATGTTAAATGCAATGTGAATATGTTACAATAGCACTTATCTTTTTTTTTTAATAATTTAAACTGCTTATTTTAAATATAAGTGATATAAATGGTGGTTATTATTTTTTATGGTTAGGTTCGAACGATTGCTATCCATCAAACGAGGGAGATATCTACATACCTCAATGTGATGCTACCTTTAAACCTGAAGTAGGCCAAGTGTTCTCTAACTTAGAGGAGGGTATTCAGTTTATAAAAAGTATGTTGCGATTTGCGGGTTTGACATTCGGCATGGAACTATGACAAGAGCTAAAGACGGTATAATTTTGGCCAGATATATATTGTGCAATCGTGAAGATTTAAAAAATGTTGACCGTTTAGACGAAAATGATAGGAAAAGATGTAGATTGTCTAGTCGTACAAACTGCAGGGCGAGAGTTATATTCGTTTATGAATGGTGCATATGGTTATCGTGTTAAAGTGTTTGTGGAGGCACACAATCATGATCTTATGTGTACGGACTACAAAAGGTTTATGAAGATGCATAGAAAGTTTGATATTGGCCATCAAAATTTTATATTAAACTGTGTAATGGTGAATATTGGACCGATGCGTTCTTTTCGTCTTTTTATAGAGTTGGTTGGTAACTACGACGATGTTGGATGCAATCTGTCGGATTTTAAAAACTTCAATCGTGATCTTCGTGATTTTGTGATTGGGGTTGATGCTCAGATCATATTGGATAAATTGCACAAGCAAAGAGAGTTGTGCCCCGGATTCACATTCGACTATTGTGTTGATGGAAGTGAAAAACTTACAAGATTGTTTTGGGCTGATGAGCATGCTAAAATCAATTATAATGCGTTTGATGATGTTGTCTCATTTGATGCAACGTATTGTACTAACAAGTAATTATGAAAATACATTTATGTTGTATATGTATAAATTAATGCATCGTATTTATTATGATATTGCATCATTTCATATATTAATTTGCATTGTTATGTTTTACACAGGTACAATATGATATTTGCGTCATTCACTGGCAAAGACAACCATGAGAAGTGTGTAACATTCGCAGCATCGCTACTTACATCCGAGGATGTAGAATCATATTCATGGTAATTAACAGGTTCCAAGAATGTATGGGATCAAACCCACGTATATTAATTACGGACCAAGATCTAGCAATCAAGATTGCTGTGGAACGTGTTCTTCCACACACAATACACCGTTTTTGCATGTGGCATAATATGTGCAAGGTTGTAGATAAAATACCCAAGAACTTGAAAGACAATGCTGATTTTAAGAAGAAGTTTAATGACATTGTTTGGTCAGAACACATCAAACCGACAGAGTTTGAACACCGTTAGCATTCTATTTTGGAGGAGTTTGAATTAAGTGATAACCAGTGGTTCAAACACATGTTCGAACTACGTAGTTATTGGATACCTGCTTGTTTCCAGGATGTTTCAATGAGTGGTTTGTTCCGTACAACATCAATGTTTGAAAGTAAGAACAGTTTTTTTCGTAAGTATTTGAACAAAGGATCGAATCTTGTTGAATTCTTTATGCATTACGGTACTGCCATTGATGCACAGCGTAATGCGCACGATCAGTTGAGCAGTTTGGATAAATCTTCGTTTCCAGAGTGTAAAACCAAATGGGATTTGGAGAAGCATGGAACATCTATTTATACACACAAGATATTCTATGACCTTCAAAAGCAAATTCATTACGCTATGAATTCTTGTTCGATTCGCAACATGATTACAACAGAAGGAGACAATATTCACGAGGTGGATGATCATAAGTTTGGTTTATTTCATGTTGTTTATGAGTTTGAAAGTTTGACTACAAGTTGTTCGTGTAAACAGTTTGTTCGACGAGGTCTTAAGTGTCGACATGTGTTGGTTGTTTTGAAGAACATGAAAATTAATAAGATCCCGGATAAGTATATTGTGCGGAGATGGACAAAATTTTCTTGCATCCAACATAAACATAGCACGTCATATGGAATAGGAATGGAAAGAGGCAATATGTCTATTCTGAAAGATATCTTTTCCGATTTCTATTCGATGATTGGTAATGTTCAAGGTTCTGATGATTTGATGGTTGAAGTTATCCAGGATCTACATTTGCTCAGAGAAAAGTATGAAAGTATGATACCAAAAACTACACTATACGTTGGAAAATAAAGCATTTTTTAGAGGTATTATGGTGCAACTGTTCCTGATATGGTTGATGTTCATTCGCCAGATCCTGTCAAAACCAAAGGAAGTGGTAGTAGGCTTAAATCTAGAAAGGAGAAGGTCATACTGACAGCAAGCAAGCCGAAAAGGAGATGTGGTAATTGCAAGCAGATGGCGCACCATGATTCAAAGAATTGTGATAAAATACGAGCAAATGGAGCAAAAGAAGTATGATATTTTTATTTAAATGTATTAGTTATTTTTTAAATTTAGTAGAACAATATTAGTTGACGTCATGTTAATTGAATGTTATTTTTTTGTGATTGAGTTAACTGTATATATTACATTGCACTTTATAAGTATACACAATGCATTCAAATGTACATTATAAATGCATTAATATATACATCATGAAAACCGATAATACATGTAAAAATAAATATATAGTGCAATTAACGTTTTATTTGTTAAAAGCAACGCATAGTACAATGATTCAAATCAAATGTTATTTATATGCTTCATATGTTGCCAACATACAGAAATATAGAACAAGTGATTGTATTAATTCTAGATTTTTTTTTGATATATATATTATAGTTTAAACTAATATGCACTATTATATCAATTTAAATTGCATGAACATATATAATAAAATGCATTGATAAAAACATAATAAAAAATGATAACATACGAATAAATAGATATGTTTGTGCAATTAAACTGAAATTACCTAACAATCTTGCATTTTTACACTGAATCAAAATCAAACTTAGTTATCTGTTTCATCACAAGAGAAATGTTATAAACTACATTACTTGTTATCAACTTCTACATAATGACTAACACACATAATACAACACCATTTCATCCATTCTTCCAATATCAAGACAATTTGAGTTCTCTGTCTATGTTGAATGTCGGGTCTGTAGACATTAGTTGAAAGTACTCATTTGCCTATGTTAGATTTGCATCCTTGTACTCATTTTGTTCCCACCCAACGATTGCTGCACAATACCGTATCCTCAAAATCTTCATTTGCTTCTTTGATCTCTTGGACAATCCACACGACCATTTCTTTTTTGTGTGCCCCGTGTAGGCTTCCATATGGCGCATTAGGTAGATACCATAATCCGTACTGTTAGATTTGTCAACCCAATCCATCACCTTAATGGTAAAATCAAAGTCGTCTGTATCGTAGTACCTCCACCCATAACCAAGTTTCTTAACATATTCGAAGACCAAAACCACATGCAGGTAATGTAGGTTTAAATATTGTACATTAATAAGTGTTGAATATAAATGTAACAAACTTGAAAATATGTTTTATGTCATACCAACTTGCGAGGTATGTCGCCGTAGTGATCGAATGATATATTATCATCTGAATCTTTTTTGCTATCAATAATGGCCACACAACGTTCCACTACGTCTATGCAAATGAAGTAGTAGTGACCATACCTATGTATAGGAAAATACAACTGCAAAGAAACATTTAAAAGATAATGAGAAACATTAATGCATTATAACTTATATCACGATGCACAAATAATATATTATCAATTCAATTAAAAAAAATCTAACCATATCAATCTTGTCGAGTGTGCCGTCAACAAATTTTGCAAATTCATCTTCAAACTTGTCACAGAAAGTTTGACGTAATTTTTCACTGCTCCAATCGCTTGGTGGCGACACAATGGTTTGTATCTATAGACATACAATTATATAAGTCTTCACATATGTAATGAATACAAAATATTACATACATATTAAATAATGGATATTTGAGATTACACATAGATCGGTTGTGAAAAAGAATCGCAGTAGTGATCCTTCTGAACGAATTGACTCTGTACGATTTAGAATGATGCTCCACACATCAATTACATTCACATTTATCAATTCACCAACTGCCATTCTAAGCAATTCTTGTCTCCTAAGTACAACATCTATGTACCTAAATTGTAATACCCCGATAATTAAAAACCCTAATAAAAGAAAAATTTATGAATAAATAAGGGATTCAAGATCCGTTGAAAGTTTAAAGACTTGTATTAAAGATTAGAACTCCTAATGTGAATTAAAAATCATTTCTGAAATTTCTGAAATCGAGAAAGAAACCGAGAAAATTCGGTTTGACGTTATCGTCATAATTTAAGTTCGAGAACTCGTATCGAAGCAGCGTCTGTTTTTCCATTCACTTATTTTACGATACGGAGATAAGGTGAAAAGTTAATAATTCCGACTTTCGGAGGAATGATGTATTTATCGAGAAATCACTATTCATCGTTTCGAACGAGACGAGATAATTTTATTATCTTTTAAAGTTAAGTTTGGAATGTTTTTCTAAGATAGCCGTGATTTTCCGGAATGTTTCCGAGAACATTATTTTATCGAGAAGTCGAGAACCCGGACTATTAGTATGTTATTATATCGGGTTTAATTAAAGTAACCAACTTTTAATCCTAACCTATTATTTTCCTTGGTCCACAATGAACCACGTCATCTTCTTCCTTCTTTCTTCTTTCTTTCTTCTTCTTCTCCTTCTTTATTCTTTCACGTGAGAGAGAGAGAGAGAGAAGTCTCCATTTTTGGAGAGCAAGAGCTTGTCGATTCAAGGTGCAAACGAGCTCCAATTCACGAACCGACTTCGGATACGAATAGGTAACACCTTAAGCTTCGATTCTACGGTTTAAAATTTAGAATTCCTTATTCTTTTTCCCTAGCCAATTTTCGAGATGATTGTCTAGTTGGAAGGGTAGGAAGGCTCGATTTTATGTTGTGTAGCATTATTATTGTTCGTATGATGTTAGAGAACATAGAAACGAAAGAAAATTCAAGAATATATGATATTTGTGTTAGCACATAATAATATCAAATAATAAATTTAAAGAATTTTTAGAATAATATGAAATAATAAATATTTTAATCATACCTCATTTAAATTTTCGAATGCAATGTCAGTGTTTGACACATCTTTTTGGTTGCCCTAACAACATTGTTTATACAACATAAAACATAATGTTAAAGTATGTAACAATATTAATTTATATTACATGTATTACAAAGTTGCATACCGTATCATTGTCTTGCACAATAACATGAGCAACATACACGTCAGGCTTATCCGCATCACAATATCCTTCACCCTACAATAATAAAGATATTAATAGGGATTATGTAAATCATTTTTATTCTAGCACCTAGTATGTTATATATGTATTTGACAAGAACAAAGGAAAACATATCAATACATGAACATCACCCCCGTGTCATGCGGATCATTGAAATCATCATCAAAAATCTGTGTGAATCCTGCCCTAAAACTAGGCACATCATCCGTCCTTTTTATATAATCAGAAACTATGGTTGCGTTTTTCAATATCTTGTCCACATCTCGCAGCACATCTGGATTATTCCAGAATGCATCTAATTCAGCATATGATGTTGTTTGAGTAGGTATCGTACATCCAACTGAAGTTGACGCACTATCTTTGATTCCAATCAAACGATGCACACATTCAACCGATTTCTTCACATTAGCATGATCTACCAAATTAACTGGCGCTTGATCAATCAGTTTCACCAGACCAGCCAACTCAGAAGCTACTCTTTTCGAAGCTGCAATAATACGCTGCGCAAAGTTATTCGCCACAATGTCTTCATTTGTAGTGTCATCTCCAGTTTCATTGATAACGTTATCATCACTTGGAACGTCTAGAATTCCACATATATCTATAGAGTTACACACCCTCCCGGCTCCAAAACCACCAATTCTTATTTCTTCGATATGTCGTGTCTTTAGTGTTTGGTGTGTCCAATTGGTAATCAGAGGAAAGTTCCGTTCCACAACCTTATTCAGGATCTGCATTCTATCCACGTAAAAAATCTAGACAAATGTAATGTAAAGTATTAGTATAAGTTGATAAGAATTAATGTTAGAATTATGAAGTTGTTAAATTTACATACTTACCATAAGAAACAATGCTGGACCCACAAAGGATTTTGAAGTATCCTTCGACCATGATATTCTAGGACTAACGAGGCACCTCATCATGTATTCACACCAATTGAATTCTCTAGTTGTTTCAACATCTCTAATACAGTTCATGATGTTTGGTGATATGTATCCAGAACGCTTATTCTCAAATAAACATGCAACAACTAATATGATGAAGTGTCTCTTGAACCATACACCCCCATCAACATCATTCTGTAGCATTACCTCCACAAGTTGTTTTGACAACACTCTACCTCTCTTATTCACAGGGAATAATTCATTCCACTCTTCAAGCAGATCTTTAACGTCATCACGTCCATCTTCCACAATCAACTTACCCTCTCTTGGTATTCCGAACACCCTGAATACATAATCATCGACAATTGGTATTCGGCGGTTGTTTTTAATCACAAGCTCGCAGCTCTTGTGATCAAAAGACTTAACCACAAAGTGTCCAAGCTTAGTGGGTATGTCTCGTACCTTTAAATCCAGTAGATGACCAAATCACATACTCTTTACTGCACTCTTTTGCATATCGTTGAATTTGGAACAGAGGCAAACAATGTTGCAGGGCTTGTTCTGCAAGAAATGATTGGGAATTTGGATTTACTAGCATCAATAACATCATCATCTGAACTTATATCGGTCGTCTCCTTCCTTTAATCTGTTGGTTGTTCATTGGTAGTATTTACCCTCTTTCTTTTTCTAATAGTAGGTTTTCTTAAGTCTTCTTGCTCACATGTAGCATCTACTGTTTGTCTGGAAATAACGTCATGTCGGGCTTTTGTCATCTCTGTATTAACATAAAAACAAATTACAGAACAAAATAATCAGATAGTTACTTATTATAATTAATGCATATTTTTAAACAGATTTGTGCATAATAAGCTATACAAATGCATACATATTAAAAACTCAATATTAAAAACATTCTAACATAATGCATAACACTATGGTTTGAAATGCATTTCCATCAAACAATGTATGCTAATGATATAGTTATCATGTGTACAACTAAATACAAACCATGTCAAATATATTTAAACATACCAAATGCAGATTTAGCATTTAAAAAAAAAAATATTATTATATATAATGCATTATATGATTCAATATTATGCACTACACAATATACAAAGATGCATTGTATACGTAATAAAAGTTTATTCAGAATATTCTATAATGTAATGCACAACTTATTCATAATTAATGCACTGAATTAAACAAAACAATGCAAAAATCCTATTACATACATTGTTAAACTAATTAAAAATTTCTTCAAATATGT
>JAPKLX010000066.1:79150-190121 GCA_026898415.1 Leonotis leonurus | reverse complement strand
AGTTCCAGATCAAAGCAAAATGAAAGCAAATTACTTAAACCTTTGCTAACGTGAACAGTAGCTATATGAATAGTGAATTGTGAACAGTGATTTTATCACTTAAGTAAAATTTACTCTAGTTATTTCATAAAATTATAAATAGTTGATTAATAATATAATTTAATAAATTAATTAAAGAAAAGTAATTATATATAATATGTAGAAAAAAATAATAAATATAACTATATTTATATTTTTTTTTATTCATTTAAATTGTTTTAGGTATTATATATCAAATTAAAGCTCTTGTTATACCATTTAATTCAAGATACATATTATATATATTTTTACTAATGAAATAAAATATTTTTTACAAGAAAATAGTTACTTTTTTATAGCTTTATAAATTAATAATTATTATATTTAAGTATCTAATTACTAATATTATTAAAATAAAAATCATTTACAAGTTATTGGAAATGGAATATTTCATATTTTATATTTATATGTATATAATCAATTATCAATTAGAAATGCCCGATTGCCAAACTTTACTGCTCAAACCCCAAATCTCACTATATTAAATACCCCTCATGTTGCGTACAAACGTCACCCAAAATCCTACCTCATCCAATGCTTCTCAACTCACCGCCTAGAAATGTCAATGGGTGAATTTTATACGAATCCAAATTGAAATTAGTCAAAACCTGTTTAGACACAAAGTTATGACTCCAATTTCAAAACTAAATCCACTTAAACCCGATCATAACCGATTCTAACCCGACTTGATTTGAATAATGCGTTTGTTACAATTCGAGCCCTAGACCGACTACATCAATATTTCTAATTTTATTTTTTTATATCTCAAAATTGTGTTAGACATGTTCATACGATAATTATAAATATTATTTTTTTGATATTTTAAATTGTATTTTATTAGTATGAAAATTGTATAACAAATTTATTTTATCGACTTGATCAGGGTCCAACAATATCGATTTCGGTTCCGTATCCAAAACTAAAACTATTTATCGAGTTTGAATTTGATCTAAATTTGATTGTATCAGTTTCAATTCTAAATTCATAACCAAAATTATTTTTCCAATTTAAAACCTGATAAAGCTCGTCCATTAACAAACCTACCTACGACCACTACCGCATGCCCCAAACCCCACATGAGTAGGGATGACAATGGACCTTGGACCCGATCCGGATCCGGGGATCCAGATCCGTTTTTTAGGATCTAGAGCATTAAAAATTTGGACCCGGCGGATCTGGACCGGATCCGGACCACTAATAAAAATCACGGATCCGGATCTGGAATTTAGTAGATCCATCCCAGATCCGGTCCAGATCCGACCCGTGGATCCGTTTATTTAATATAATTTTTTTTATAATTATATATATATATAATATTATATCTATTTTTATAATTAAGAAATGAAAATACAATAATATCCTAATACGAATATCGATAGTCTTTTTTATTTCTTTAGGATGTTGATGATGTTGAAAGTAGCTCTAGCATTGGAGATTTCTTTGAAGAATTTAGACTGTGACTTTGGTTGCGGCTGTTTCATCACAAATTTTCTTAGCACATAGATGCTAGCAACACTAATCTTATAATATTGGGACTTATTTTGGATTTTTGTAGTTTTATATTGTGGTGTTATTTTTATCCATTGTGGTGATATTGTGGATTAATCAAGTTATTATTATTAATATTTAGAATTTTATTTTTGAAATTTAAGTTCATGGATCTGGACAGATCCGTGGATCTGCGGATCTCACGGATCTGGATCTGGACCAAGGTTAAAATTTCCGGATCTGGATTTAGACCAAGCCAGATCCGGCCCGTTGCCATCCCTACACATGAGTACAAACCTCAAGTCCCACTCCCAAATTTCATCCCTATCTCACCTTACTTTCAATATAGCATCCAATTTCTTAATCGTAAATTAAAACATCTAGAAAACAACAATAAATACTAAATATATACTCCCATTATTCTATTTTAAATGTCTCATTTTATATTGCATTGAGTGTATTATAATAATAAAATAAAATATTTAAGGTGAGAATAATTTAACATCTTTGCGCGGTGATTATAATTTTATGGCAGTTACATTAATATTTGATGATTAATAATATATTAAGCATGTAAATGAAGTTAAATTACATAATTATCTGAACCTATTTTCTGACTAAGCTTGTTTGCTTTCTCCACTATCTACACAAGTTGTGATCTCAATACTTTGCTTTTGTTGATGTATTATATAAGGATAATAATTGAAAGTTTCCACTGATCAAATAATTGAATTATAAAACAAAATTTTCATCGACAAAATCAAGGTTATCGACCGATTAAAGATTGACATGCATTCACCCAAAAATAATTATAACATTTGAAATACAAATATCGAATCAAAACGATATAATTAATTATTCATATAAAAAATGAATAATTTTTACATATTTGAAAATTTTGGGACATTTTATAGTATTACTACTTTATAATAAATAACCAATTAGTTTGTTTAAGGCTGAAAAATTAATAATAAGTCATTCTCCTTTTTTTTTTCTTCAATGAAATACATAGGGGGTTATAGACTAGTCTTCAATCTTCACAGCCTAAAGTCTTAATAAAATAAAAGATGCAACATGTCAAGTTTTGCCGACATCTTAATAGGAGTAATTAATAGTAAAAGCTTCCCAAATTATTTAAACATGTTTATTTAAAGCTAAGCTGAATAAGGGAAAGAAGCACTAAATTTAAGTTGCAATTAGAGAAAAATTATATATACATTACTATTTACTCTTATAGATGATTCGTGATCATCATTTTATCCTTATAAATATGATTTTGTGCATCTTCAGCCCATATATTAATCAATTAATTAATTACTACAATTTTCCAGTATCAAGAAAAGTCCAAAATATGAAATGAAATGAGAAAATACTACTAGTACAAGGCAAGGCAAGGCGAGGAGGCGATGATGAAAAGCTAAAGAAGAATAGGGAAGAAAAAAAGAGTCTCAATTCTGAAACTGTTTGTTTGTGCAGAGAGAAGAGATCGTCGGTCTAATCTTCATTAGATTTACCCAAAATCGAAAGCTACAAACGCCAAAATTGGGAATCAACAAAATAGTACACGCGCACTCCCCTCACTAATACAAAGCTGTCATTCATGTGCGATTGAGTGAGTGAGTGAGTGAGCCAAGGACCCTTAGATTCACACTACTGCTTCGTCACTCTAAATCTCCGACACCCACATTTTTAATTCCAGAGTTTTCTGCATTTTGGAGGGGACCACCCAAGATTTCTGCACTGCCGCCTATCTCGATTGCTAGACGTTGTTGATTATTGATTGGTGGGATCTCAAGTTTCTCGAATTTGGAGGTGAAATATTCGATCTTTATTTGGTTGGTGATGCTGGCTGCTCTGGTCGATGGGATTTTGGATTTGGCATTGAATTGAGGGAGATTTGCGCGAAAGATGCGCCGTCGGGCGACCGACTTTCGGCGCCCGGTTCGAAGGAGGTTTTCGTGCTGGATCTGGGTGCTGCTCCTCTTTTTCTTCGTTGCGGGTTTTGGATTGTTTGTTGTTCACCATAACCATCGAGACGAGGATCATGTGGAGCAACCGGTTTTGGTAAGATTGCTGCAATCAATATATGTATAAGCATCTCTATCTGTAATGATATTACTCTTGTGTCTGTCTTTTAATTGAATGGATGCTGTGGCATTGTTTCGAGTGTTATTAATTGATTCCATTGCTTCTTTAGGTGATTTTTACTCGTGATCTAAATTTCTCAACCTTTCTGTAATGTGTTGGTCTTTATAGCTCTAGATTTATGTCATTTTCTTGTTCTTGTCGCCTAAATTAACTCTGATCAGTGAATGGGATCAGATGAAATCATATATATATATATATATATATATATACATATATATATGTATGTATATATATATTATAAAGTGAAAGTTGATGTAATGATTAGCTTGTTAATCATCAATGATTACAATTTATCTTCTACTATTTCTTTTGCTGATCAGTAAATCAAACTATAATATGACTATTTTACCTCTTTTATGACGGCTAAGTTGAGTTTGTGGCCTGAGCATCTGTAAAAAATTTGACCTTCAAGTTATGTTTTACAAATTGCATGTTCATGTTAATTTCTTTTGATGGTATATGAACGAAGTATTTATCTCCATTTTGTTGAGCAAAGTATGATCAAAGCAAATCTTTTGCAAAAGGTGAAGTCATTCAATAATATAATAACCATCTCCATTCTGTTGAGCTTCTAGATCATAGTATCATGTTTTATTTGTTTATAAGCTGTGCTGTTACCTTCGTATGTCCTCCAATTGTTCTTTGAGTCTCTTCATTGGAGTTTTAGAATTATAATTAAATAGGTGGGGCCATATCAACGTGTGTTAACTTCATGAATTTTTTTCAATACTAACCACAACGGAAGATCAAGGATCCATCTGTGGAGTGTCAAGTATATGATAGAATAGTTGCATCGAACCATCAACTGAGTACATTGTAGAAGCTTGTATAGATTTAGACTCCTATAATGTGGAAGGTTGCAATACTGCAAGGTCTTCAAATTCCTGGAAGGGGACTTTTGTATCTCATTTTAAGTGTCACACTGCCTAACTAATAGCCATCTACTGGCTATAACTAGTTTTCCTAGGCATGTTTTATAAATTGGTAAATTTAGTTGATGGCTATCTGTCATGAAGCTTTAATGTCAGTTAGACTGTGATATTAGTTTATTTACTGAAAACAGATTTATACTAGCCTGATCTTGATGGATTGACAAGATCTACTATTCGATCTGGGACATTCATCATTTGGTGTATGCTGTTCAATTGAATTTGATCTTCCTTTTACAAACTCTATAATGTGTTACAATAAAAGTTTGTAATATGCTGTTAAAAAATACTTTGGAGGCTACAATTAAAGCTAAACTATTAATATATCACACTTTTAGTTTCAACTCTTATAATGTTTGAAGTATATATTACCAGCTAATTTAGGGAAAAATGATTTGTATTTGAAAGGGAAAGGTAGTTCTTATAGACTTTAATATGGAGTTCTTTTAAAAGGGTTTGCCACTAATCTTGCTTTCGGACACTGATATTTTTTTTCTTAAATAGTTCAAGCAAGAAGGTACTTTGATAATTCTATTCTAGCTTTAACATTAGCATGACATTTGTTCGATATTTGATTATTTTCCCCCTAAATTTACTCTCGTGATGACAAGTAAATTGGTTTTGATCTTATTTTTCTTAATCATGTAGAACACTGTGGATATTTAAATGTTAGTATGACGAGAAATATGAGAATAAACATAATAGATGCGGCGTGAGGGTAGTTCCACTTTAAATGAACACTTTGCATTTTCTTGTTTAAGATTTTTACCTCTTCATCCAGTATATGTGTAGGTTTCCAGATGGAGCATTTTATGTCTTTCAACTCCCTTTTCTTCTTCCTTAAACTAAGAGCAGTTATCAACTCGTTTGGTTTCATTTCATTTCTCAAACTTATTTCACATATACATCATGTTTGAAAGCGTTAACTATTTATTTATGTGGAGTATGAGAGTATGAATTTTTGAAATGTAAAATGCATTTGTTATATATAATTCATGCATGAAATATGTGCAATATTAGTAGGTCTGACCTTTTGTATGCATTGGAGTGTGGTTTGAATATCTTATTTCCCAAGAGTTCTCCTTTTTTGGCCCAAGGTAGAGAGCCTCAATCAGTTACTGAAATCTTTTTAATATTTTTATTTAATCTCCTAGTAAGTCCGTGAGCTGATTCTGCTTCTATTCTTTCCATTTATCTGTTTGTAGTCTAGGTGGTTTAAATGATATTGCTCTAGTTTTACTTTTAAGTTTTACCAACCATGTTTTCGAATTGCTCGTACTTGCTTACTACATTTTCATGGCTATGTTAGAGCTGACAATTATGTATATATCTCTCATCAGTTTACTGTTTGCAGACTACTAAATCCTTTGTAATTATTGACTTACTACTGTCTTTTCCAGGAGATAAATCCTCGAATTGACAGGGCTGTTCACGAGAACCGAAATTTTACTGAAGAAATATTGAGTGCTAGATCATATGCCAGACAATTAGCTGAGCAAATGACCCTTGCAAAAGCTTATGTTATTATTGCAAAGGAACATAGTAATCTTCATCTTGCTTGGGAGCTGAGTAAAAAAATACGAAGTTGCCAATTGTTGCTCTCCAAGGCTGCAAAGAGAGAGGAACCAATCTCTTTAGAAGAAGCTGAACCAATAATAATAAGTTTGTCATTCCTTATTTTCAAGGCGCAAGATGCCCATTATGATATTGCAACCACAATGATGACAATGAAATCCCATATTCAAGCTCTTGAAGAGCGTGCAAATGCTGCTACCATTCAGAGTACAGTCTTTGGAGAATTAGCCTCTGAATCAATACCAAAGAACCTTCAGTGCATTGACATTAAACTCACGGCCAACTGGATTCAGAACAAGTCTATAGAGGAGCTTGCAAATGAGAGGAGGAACTCACCCCGATTGGTGGACAATAACCTTTACCATTTTTGTATATTTTCTGATAACCTTCTGGCTGTTTCAGTTGTTGTCAATTCTACTATTTCAAATGCTGAACACCCAAAGCAGCTTGTATTCCACATTGTCACGAATGGTGTGAAATATGGGGCAATGCAGGCTTGGTTCCTTGGCAATGATTTCAAAGGTGCTGCAGTAGAAGTTCAAAATGTAGAAGATTTCACATGGTTGAACGCATCATATGCCCCTGTTGTAAAACAACTACTTGATGCAGACCAGCAAAAATACTTCTTTGAAAGCTCGCCAGATATCAGTGTTGAACAGAAGTTCCAAAATCCAAAGTACCTCTCTCTGCTGAATCATCTTCGTTTCTACATCCCGGAGATTTATCCTCAGTTGGAGAAGGTAGTTTTTCTCGATGATGATGTTGTTGTTCAAAAGGATTTGACGCCTCTCTTTTCACTGGATTTGCATGGGAATGTGAACGGGGCAGTCGAGACGTGTCTGGAGGCCTTCCACCGGTACTATAGATACCTCAACTTCTCAAATCCACTCATCAGCACCAAATTTGATCCTCAGGCATGCGGATGGGCATTTGGTATGAATGTCTTTGATTTGGTTGGTTGGAGGAGAGAGAATGTAACTGCCAAGTATCATTATTGGCAGGAAAGGAACGTCGATAGGTCACTTTGGAAGCTCGGCACACTTCCTCCAGGGCTTCTGGCTTTCTATGGATTGACGGAGCCACTTGACCGGAGATGGCACGTGTTAGGATTGGGGTACGACCTCAATATTGATA
Organism: Leonotis leonurus; assembly: GCA_026898415.1. Taxonomy (NCBI): domain Eukaryota; kingdom Viridiplantae; phylum Streptophyta; class Magnoliopsida; order Lamiales; family Lamiaceae; genus Leonotis; species Leonotis leonurus. The sequence goes on along the minus strand of JAPKLX010000066.1, from coordinate 182,769 downwards.
ATCGGTTAATCGAGACTGCAGCTGTTATTCACTATAACGGGAACATGAAGCCATGGCTAAAGTTGAGTATAGGCAGGTATAAGCCTCTGTGGGAACAGTATTTGAATCAGACCCACCAGTACCTGCAGGAGTGCCTCACAAATTGAAGAATTTTAAGATTTGCAGGTTTTATATTTAATTACTTTCTATTTCTTTAAAACATTCAGAAAACCCGGTTGCATTAGTGTAGTAGCATCAAGATAGAAAATTTTGAGATTTTGAGGAAGTATTTTCTTCTCTTACTCATTTGAAGCCTCCATATATGGAAACATTTTATGATACAATAGAAAGGAAACCATGTATCTGGTAACAGTAGTAGGCACATTTTCATTCTTTCCAGCTACTGCAAATTGTACTATCAATCAATGTTTTACAAGTCCCATTCCCTCTTATGTTCTGGCTTTTGAATGTCTCGGATTCTGTAGTATATAACTGGTCGAGTATGACTAATCGTTGGAAGACACATTATGTATGATAGCTGTAAATGATCGAGCTATCTGTTATCATCATTATTCAGTATATTATTCTGCATTGCTTCATGATCATCTCTTAAGCAATATTCTGGGTTCCAAACTTTCGTTTTAGAGCAGGAGGTATATCTGTGCATTGATGCTAGTTCATGTTTGTCCGATATATGAATCTAAGTTGAGTTAAGGTGAAGTAGTTACAAATTGAACGTGCAGAAGACTTTGTTGCTAGGAGGGTTTTGTTTAAGTACTTCCATCACCATGATATGCTGCAGCAGCAGCAGCAGCTGGTTATCAAAATATTATAATATTATTGTGAAGTTCGAATGCGAGAAATGTTTTGTTTATTTGTGGTCTATTACGCAAATAGCACTACTCTAGTTTACATGCTTTATACAGAACAGAGCAGAGCACACTCAAGTCTTACAAGTAGGTCGCACCAAAAAATATAGTAAATAAATATTGGATCGATTACAACCAAATATTTAAAAAATATTCTATAAATGTGTCATTTTCTGAGTATTGATGTATAATTTGTGAAATACTAGTACAGTGTATTTACCACATCAATTTTATTTCGACGCCAAATAGTAGATAATCAAAGAAGATCTATAATACCACTAAATGTTAAAATAATTCTTTTTCTGTTTTGAGCATCTGTTAATTTGTAACTTTGCAAACAGGTTTCATCTCAACGATAAAATCGAGGGGATTTACGATTGACAAAAAGGTTCCATCTCATGTAGTAATCAAGCAGTGGGAGTGTTGGGATTTTATTCTTTAAGTTGGATTTGTTGTTACGAGTGAAGCTATTCCTTCAAGCATCAATCATAAAAAATATACGCAATTCTACGTAGGTGCTCAAGATATTGTGGCCAAGAGAGGTGGATAGATAGGACTAGTACTTTCTCGATTTGGACCCTAGCTTTATTTTATCGTTATGGTTTTCCCAAGGAAGAAGAAAGGTAGGGCATAAAGATGCTTCTGAAGCTATCCTTAGAAACGTGTCCGGAAACTTTAGATCAAATCTATTTTTGGATCACTTTTTCTGAATTAATTTGATCTTCTTTCCTATGCATTTCTTAGGGCTTTCGGGTATGTCATGTTGCATTGAAATCACAGTATAAATGGAGAGTTTTATTGACTCGAGATGAAATTTACAGCATTCAGAATCATACATTCCTTAGCTCCTCTCTCTCCTTTATAGTTGCTAGCTTCTAACTACTCCTAACCGGTTCTATGCACGTGGCATACTCTCATTAGCCAGCGTAAAGTTGTTACAACTCCTTTCTCTACTATTGGGTTCCCATGCAGATGCAGTTGCTATCTTCTATCATGACATTTCTCTGCATCTACAACACCCTGTGCAGAAGAAGCAGTTGAGTACCAGCTCTATATATAGTTACTTATGCAGACCTTAATTATCATTATGGCAGCATCCTAGTGCACAACATCCTTAAACTCCTTGTATGCAAGATCGTGGGACAAGACAGAAAGCCCATGTCTTTACTACTATAAACAAACACGAGAACAAAAGTTTATGATAGTAAAGAAAGTTGTAATAATACAATACAGACATGCATGCATTTTGGACAATCGCCATCTCCCGAGCATTGGTACGGAGAAAGCAGTTCTAAAGCAGCAGTCAACATATCGAGAAAAAGAAGCTGAACCTGTGGGAAGATATAAATGATTCTTGGAAAACTGCTAATGAAATCTGGGAAATTGAAGTACATAATAAGAGTGTTAAACAAACTATACCTTCCTTGAAATGCTTGTCCCTCCTGGATGAGGATCGTAAAGGAGAATCCTGTCAGGAACATAGCGGCTATTGTGAGGATTTGCACACTCTGATTTTATGTCAGATTGGTTACAGATGACAAATCTGACCAACAAACTTTATGATACGACCAACAATATGCGGAAGCAAGAACTCGAACACACGTCAACAGAAAGGTTGGTTCAAACCAAATTATGCGCCCAACAAACGACCAAAACTCTAGTTGGAGACCCGATTGGAAAGTAGGGTAAATCAACTCGGATTAAGCTCAAATTTTATCACCAATTATAAACTGAAGTCTAAAACAACATATCCAAAATTCAGCCAATTCGCACGAGGGGGTTTGAGATCTGACTCGGGGCGGACTTTTGCTGCGTTTTTAGGGTTAAATTGGAAACGACGGCGTGTGGAGGGGAAACTGGATTGGCGTGGGAATGGGATGGAAGTATAGGCTGGGTAAATGGTATATGATGGGTGGGGGAAGTTTGAAAAGGCTGGAAACGAAAGAAACAAAGGATGAAGAACTTACCGAAACGAACCCCGAATTTACTTGAATCCGAAACGCGTCTATGGATCGATCTTCGCGGCTTGTCTAACCCGGATACTACTGGATATCACGAACGAGACAGATGAATTCAAGTTCTAAAGAGCCAACTTAAGAACTCTACCAAGAACGCAAGAAAAAACGTGAGACAAAAATAATCACTCGATTTTTGATTCAAAATTGTCTGCCGTCCAAAAGAGTTGTTCAAAGTCTTAAATACTGCAGAATTCGACCTAGGCCCATAAGTACAATTAGGGTACTAATTCGAAAATATAAAATCCAACAATTGGGCTTAAAACAAAACACAAAGTCTGAGCCCAATTAAAATTAAAACAAGCATAAAGAAACCAAACACTAAGGAAGCCCAATTTTCGAACCAAAATGTCTTGTTCGAAACTCCTATGATATTCTTCAATCTTGGACGCTGGTCCAATTCACCAATTTGGGCTGCTTAATCCCAACATCTTCATCTTCCAATTTCTTTCGGATAATGCACTGAAAATAACCTTGCAGCTTCTTTGCTCTCAATCTTGTAACTGGGCCTCTCAACTGCAATTCCGGGTTTGATTCATCATTGCTGGATCCCGGCTCATCACTTAATCATGAGAATGTCAAACACAAGCAATTAGAATTTACAACACAAAAGTGCTGAACGGCTAGCAGGTTCAAGTATACTAACTGAGAGTCAAAGAAAAAAAACTATCACAATTCACATGGTGAAATTTAATGAACTCAGAAGAACCACATTAAGAAGAGCGTGTCCAGCAGCATGCAAGCCCCCACTAAAGGAGTAATGTGAAGTCTCAAGTGCTGTCTTTACAGATTGGGGAACTTGAATCCAAACAGCTAATATGAAGTTAAAGTAAGGAAAATAAGACTAGGAATACTATGATACACAAGCACGCTTGCACATGCACACGCACACAAATGAATATCTAAGAGATATCTACCCAAAAGCTAATCCTCCCAGTCATGTACTCGCAATACAAAAGTACCTGATTTCTTCTTCTCCATATGCGACGAACCAAGTAGTTGTCACTTTGCAAATATGTGCCTGGGCACTTGTCTTGGCAAACTGATCATTATCAATTCTAGCTGGATAGGCCTATTAATGTACCATGGGCACAATATACGAAGCTTCAGAAATGGACATTCAGATTAGATAGGGAAAGTGATACGGTAATATGTTTCCGATGACATAAATCTTATGCCAAGTCTTAAATGATAGGGAAAAATCAACAATACATGAAGAAAATTTTCACTCAGCTGAACAGGAGATCTGCAGATGCAGGTTGTGTGTTTTAACAATATTGGAGTTTAAAAAGTGGGAGAAGGGAATTGGTAAGATTACTTAGTCAAAGAGTTCCTTGCACAACAAAGAATGAATAAAACAATATCTGTTGTTATGAAAACTCTAATGAAGTTCGTGAAGAAATCTGCAATGTCTTAAAACTGGAAGTTGAATATTTTCAAAGATGTAACCAGAAAACAATAGTCAAACTTCTGGAAAATTGTAAACAGATTGCTTTAAGTCAGTTCTCCACACCCATAGAGTACACCAACATTAATCAGCTCTATTGATTATAACATAATAACAACTACACCATAACTACCATAGAAAACATATATACAGCCAAAGCCAAAGAGATGAAAAGAGAAAAAAATTAGCTTTGAAAACATTGCAATGTCACCACCAGTCACATGAAGATCCGTGTGATCACGAGTTTTGTATAGTAGTTCACATCAGCTTGTTGGCACCAATTTTAATTCATAAATCCGTATGACACCACGTGGCATCATCTCCTTCATGATTGAGGTCTGCTGATATTATTCCATATCAGAGTGAAAGCAGAGGAACATTTCCTCCTTTATGCAATCATCATGGACAACACACCGAGAGGTCTTATTCCTACGGATGGATATTTCCAAGGGGATTCTAGTACACGTAACATCCACTCATTTTGTGACGTCCAAAAAGATATAGATTAGACCAGTTAATACCACTCAAATAACATAGAATAAGCAACGCCAACGAGACTGGAGTCTGATCAAACTGCTTATAATACTCTTAGTTGATTCTTTATGCTGCAAAATAGGTAATCGTATTAAATGGAATTACACCTATTTCATGCAATTTCTTGTTAAATATTGGGAAGAAGCAGCTGACTTTTTTCACTTAATATAATGAATAAGATTTCAGTAGATTGATACAATAAAAAGTATCTTACCAGCTCAAGGACAGATATCTGCAGGACCAATATTTGAGAAACCGTGCTGTCAGACAATCATATCCAAATCTAAAATGACATGTCTAATATTTTTTTGGTTTTCCTTATTTAAGCTCTATTTTGGTGCTTTAATTTTTGTCTTCTTTATCTACTATGAGATATAGGGTTTAACACACACACACACACACACACTATCAAGACTCTTTAGGGAAAACATTACTCATGGGTATCATGAATGAGAAAAGGAATAGTCACAAAAGCTAGTTCTTACCTGAAAGAATGCTTTGCTTTCCTCAATTTCTTCAAGGACTTTATCATTTATTGTATCAATTACTTTATATCGCACACTCGATATGTCTTTTATGCTAACAGCACTTGATGGAGATCTCTGAATAGGTTAAGTAACGGAAAAGACTATAAAGTTTGGTTAGGTTGGGTTGGCTTTTGGATATAGATGTATGCAGCTTCTAATGACAGTTAAAAAGGATGCTAATCTAGCATATTAGCTAGAACATGTAGAAAAGGAATTCCAGCATAGTACACATGCATAACCTCTTGCCCAATATAGGTCCACATTCTAGAAGCATAATCACATGACAGATCAGTGCTCAGGTTTCAGTGCCTTTTCATGATGCCGCTCTCTAGGCCAGGACCAAAGTACTTCTCATCGTGAGTCAAATTCAATGGAAGTTAAAGTGCAGCACATGACAACTGCTGTTGCAATACCTGAAAGGCAAATCAATATAAGTAGGTAGCCTGTTACTCAATAACCCAAAAAATTGAACTGCCCATGGTTAGGCAATATCGAGACATGTAGCATGATTAGCTGTGTAAAATTGGATAATGGTTATAAGCAAAAAACTATGACCATATTAGAGAGTTCACCTTATTCAAGGGGAAAGAAGACTTCAGGTGTACCGAACGAGCAATATCACGAAGCCAAGCCAGAGTCTATCTACCTGAGAAGTGTTCCCATCATAGATACCAATATTTAGGCTATCGTCAAGTCCTTTGCTAATAGATAATAAAGCTCTCATTTGATCTTGAGCCAATTCCTGTATGCAAGTGGAGTCAGTTGAAGATTATCTATATGAATAGGTATTCTAGTGATATGCATCTTTCAAAAATGGAATTCAACAAAAACAAATCATCTACATATGAAAGGAATACTCCCTCCGTCCATCAAGTATTTGCACACTTGGGTTGGGCACAGGTTTTAACGAATGTTATGAATGTGTTGTGAGTGGAGTAAGGGTCCCATAATATTTATTTATTAAATATGTGTATGTGAGTTGAAGAAAAGTTAGTAGTTGATTAATAGTGGAATGATGGTCCCACATTATTTATAGTTAAATATGTAATGTGAGTGATTAAAAAGGTAGTGGTGGGTCCAATAATATAGGTATAATTATTAAAAGTAGAAGTGTGCAAGTTTTTTGTGGACTTAATAAAGTGCACAAATGTGCAAGTTCTTTGTGAACGGAGGGAGTAATCAATAATAATGAATTTGATGATATAAGGCAACAAACCTTTGTAGGGAAGAGATACCACGCACACCCTAATCGATCATGGGGCAATATTTCTAGAACTGGAGTATTGTAACAAAGAGATTTCCCACCAGATGTCATGGTTGCCACAATTACATTTTACCATAGAGGGAGGCTTGAATTGACTTGGCCTGGACATTCTACCACAATTAAGAACATGCACCAGAATTTAAGCATAAGAAGGATCTAACTCATTACCAAAACAAATGAAAATAAATAGATAATCTTACTTGGTGACTATACAACCTAGTAATTCCAACATGCTCTTGTGCAAACTTAATGTTTTCCGAGGATTAAGAAGGTATCTCAGCATACTTGGCAGTCCGGCCTCTGATCTCTTCAATGTGAAACACCTTTATCGCATGAATATTATGTTACCTTTAATAGAGAGAGAGAGAGAGAGAACAAGAAGAAAATTATGAAACAAAACAAAGTTTAAAAAGTAAATGAGATGGGGAAATGCATGCTAAAAGGTAGAAACCTGTTTACAAGGACCTAAATTGCTTTTTAGATGCTCAACCATTTCCTCCGGTAGTAATGGATTTGTCTCCTGTTAGAACATGAAAATCATTACTTTCAAAATTGAAGGGATTCTTTAATTGATAAACCTTAAGATGCCTTTTATCTATAATAACTATTCCTCCAGAATCACCAAAAGAAAGATGTTAACATATAGTCAATTAATAAACTAATGAATCCAATATACATAATAACACTTTTGGTGATGAGTTCTACCCTAGTGGTTGTAACCCTTGGCAATTGGCATGAGAGAGAGCTCCACAGCCGGTCCACATAGCGAAAGGGCGACCTAGGACAGACAAAGTAGGCCATCTAGAGTGGGCATTGGGTCGGAAGAATGGTGGTTTGTTATGATATGGGTGTCATCCCACATCACTTAAGTATGGGCTTAACATGTGGTTTATATCTATTGGGTCTCCCCTTAGGTGCACTTTTGAGGATGAGTTCTACTCTAGAGGTTGTAACAATATCATAGAAGTTCTTGTGTTAAGGGCAACCAAAAAATAGATGAGAACATCTAGCTAGTAAGATTGGTGGAAATTCAATAGCAGAAAAAAGTAAGAGCGCCATAGATCAAATTTAAATCAAGACCGCAATACTTGCTAAAAAAAATAAAAGGCAATTGAAAATACAAGTCTTCAACAAAAAACAATGACTACATATGTAAAACATATTTTGATTTACAATTAAGAAAGGACCTCAATTATTAAGTTTGAGATAGCACGGACCTAAGCAGACAGTTAGTACAATCAGAAGCATCACCTGAGTGCATACTTGAGGGGGAAGTTCCAGTTCCGCAATGCCAGGGTGAGTCAAATTTATGAAGTTGTTCCAATGGTTCCCTCACTGCAGCAACGGTTATCTGTTTCTGTGACAGCTGAAGGTATGCTGAGTAAACATTTACAAAAGAAAATGTTCTTATCATTTCCTCCAACCACCATTGACACTGATGTAAATTACTCTAACAAAAGTCTTAACTCGCAACCACTAGAACTAGGGCATGTGCTTCTCTCATCACACAAGACCCTGTAGCCGGATCACTTAAACAAATTGAATAATCTATACATTGAAGAAACTTTTTAAGAGACTATTCATGAAGCATACCATTAAAAGATATTTGCAGTATGTTAAACAAAGCATCACAATAAAGTCTTCCTTTTTTTCACTATTGATCGCCCTCTTTTGACTCTTGTCGCGCAAGTTCAGTTTCACACCCTGGGACCAATAAAACATGCATCAAAACATAATTTACATTCCAAATATCCGATCAGTAAAGTATCAAAAATTCACAAAAAAAAATATCAGAATGATCAATCCATCTCCATGAAAGCGCCAAAGTTGACATACTATAATGCAGCATGACAATTACTTCCTGCTCCTGACTCTGAATTGAACAGCATTGATTTATAATTATAAACACAGAAAAACTAAGATAAAATAATGTTTATGTCCAAAAATAGAAATTAAAAATTAAGTAAAATGCCTTGAGGAAAAGGTGGAAATTTGGGGCAGAAGCAGGCGGAGAGAAACATTGCCTGAAGCAAAGAGAAACATTGCCTGAGGCGGAGCTTGAGGTCTTGAACTGAGTTGCTTGGTTCGATAGAAACTCGGACTGAGCCACCTATTAAGATGCAGACTTCGATTTCCCACTCTTATCCACTCCGGTCGTCCATTGTGTCAGCAATTCAGTTAACTTTTTTTTTTAAACTGTGATTCTTATGAAAAATAATAACATTATTAAAATATAAAACATTATTTTTATATACTAAACATTTCAAGACCTTTTTATACATAATATTTTTAGTCATAGTGAATCGATATTCCTCATCAATACATACTAAAATCTTCACACTTTTACGATTTATAAATCTTGAAATCGTAACATGAAGTTGGCTTTGACTAAAAACATGATTTTAAAAATAAAAAAAAATTAACATGTGAAAGAGATTGATCTTAACTCCTATTAATAGTTATTGCATAAGATACTACCAAAGTAAGTTATTGTCGTTAAAACTTGAATAACAATCTTGTATCTGATGGAGTCAACGACAATCCAGGTATCACAAATTTATTTCATGCATTATGCTCACTCAAAAGTTTTCTTCCAACACATGAAAATCAAGCTTTGTGATAACCAATCTAGTCCATTTACACAATTTCTTACTTCGATCAATGTTTCTCAATATCACTAGAGTGTTAGATTAATTTCATTAATCTCAATATGGACACATATATAATTAATTAATGTATTATTTGCTACTATATAAAGTGTATATATTTAAGTGTAATTATTATAATAATTGAGAGGCTGACTATTAATTACAATAAAGTTATTTAATATAAAAGGATGGATGGTCCCCAGAAGACAAACGTGAAATCTCTGCGTTCTTTTCTCCGCCATCGGCACAAGCGCTACAGCAAGAGAAGTCTGATCTTTTGGAAGATTCATCCGACATCCAACCGCTCAATCCTCTTCAAAATCCATCAATTGTGAATTCTGGTTAGTTTTCTAAAGTTCGATCTTTGTACAATGTTTCAGTTTATCATGCTAGAGATTTATGCTTTAGGGTTTACAACTTTTCTGTTTCATGTATGTAAATCCTTGTTCTAACAAGTGGTATCAAATGCATTCTATGCATGATTCTCTGAGATTTGGTCATTGTATGATGATTTCATGTAGATCCCTCTGATTCGTACCGTTCAGAATTGAGAAATTATATTTTATGTTCATTACCACTGCGTATGCTAGGGTTTCTTGCCAATCATGTTCATATGTTGATTATGATGTAAATCTATGGGGTTATTGTTCAATCATGTGGGGGAAGAGTTTTATCATGATTATTGTATGCTATATGCCTGGATTTCCCTATTTTTGCATGAATTTAGGACTGGAATCACGTTTTTTTCGCGAAAATCTGGAATTCCCGCGGCGGCAGCAACTTCGGCGACCCCAGCCCCAGATCGCCAAAATTTGGTCACGACTTCGGCGATCACCGAAGTGGTCACTGAACTTGCGGGAATCCTTCAACGATCCAGATCGGCGATCCCCGATCTGGTGCAGTTTTACATGACGATTTCGGCAATCCAATCCGGGTCGCCGATCTTGCTGGACTCACGTCGCAACTTCGTCTTTTAGGTGCTTTAGTTGAAGTAAAATATCGCTAAAGTGACTGCTTTTGTGTAGACTCATGTACCTAATCCTATATATGGTTGTTGTGATTACAATTCATGCGTTTGCCGATTGACCCATAGGCCAATCCGCATCTGACAGAGTTGTTCACACATTTTATGGGGATAAATGTGTGACGATTATCAAGTAACTTTATGTGAGCAATAAACCAGTCCAAAAATTGATTGTTGTTTGACACAACCTTATTGTCAATATTTGATCTCTACGTCGAGAGTATCGCTTGCAGTCAATGTTGAATCCCAAAAGATAGACATTGATGTTGCGCTTGGTATTTCGGGATGAGATTTATACTTTGACCATTAGTTAGGACCTAAAGTTTTGTTGTGCGTTCAGCGTTGTACATTTTGGTACAAATTCTGATTCGTTTAGGATTCTTTTGTTATACTTCAGTTAATTTATCATCTGTTGCCTCAATATCATCTAACATCAACCAACTACCCATTCTAAATGGGTCTAACTTCAAGGAATGAAAATGGCACTTGCATATAGTGCTGGTCTGTATGGATCTAGACCTTGCATTCAGAGTAGAACAACCCGCACCTCTCATTGGGGAAAGCACTATCGATGGTAAGAGGGAATTTGAGAGGTGAGATCGTTCTAACCGCATGAGTCTGATGATCATGATGCATAACATTTCTGATGCCTTTAGAGGTCCTGATTTTGAGAACATCACTTCAGTTAAGGTTTTACTTGACGAGCTCGAAAAGTTTTTTGCAAAAAATGATAAGATCGAGATGATGTCACTTTTGTCGACACTGATGTTAATGAAAACTCAACCATTTATTATAGTATAGATTATGAAGTATGTTTGGGAAAATTTTACCCTACTTGTGTTATATATGATTCATCTTAAACAAAAGTCATGTTTTTATTTAGTAAATAAAAATATTTTCGTGCACCAATTCAAATAATTTTTTTCTAATTTATTAACAATATTAAATAGTGTGTATATTTTCATTTTGAATTCATTCATCTTCACTTAGGATATATTATTAATATAATATAATTATTTTTCTAATTGTTTATCATTATCAAATGCTATCACTTAGTTAATGCATATATATCGACTTAGTACATGAAATGCACCACTTGCTTAAATTAATAATTTATTAGATATTGTGTATATTATTATGTATTATGAAATGCTATGTAATTAAGGAATGTTTACATTTTCATTTAGAGTTCATTCATCATTTATTAAAGTATATTATTAATCTAATATAGTTTAATTCTTTATTATAATTATCAAATGCATCAATAGTTATTGCATATGTGTTGGCTGCAAATGGAATACACACTTGCTTAAATTTAAAATACTATATGCATTAAATTTGTGAATATATATTTTTTAATTTGCATCAATGCTTCAATGGATATCATAACAGAATTTTTTTTAACATACGTTAAATGAATAATATATCCTAATTGAGGGTGAGCGGACCCTTATATAAAAATTCTTAGCACTACTTAGTGTCTTAATTAATTTAAAGGATTTTTAAATTACAAGTCACTTTCTAAAACATTTATTTATCTTTTTGTCCGTATAATATAAGTTGATGAATTGTTAATATAATTTTATGCATTAATTAAGTAATGCATTGTAATAAATTGATGCATTTGAGAAATGTACTCTTATGCATTCATAGACTCAAATGTACTCTTATGCATTCATAGAGGAGAGTTTGTAAAATAGTGAGATTACGAGAGAGAGAGAGAGCGTGAGATAGACGTGAATTTAGGGATGTTTGGTTGCTAAAATTAAATCTAAAGATTAAATTAACTCATATTTGGTTTATATGATAAAATTTAAGATTTAATTAAAAAGCTATCTAGGATAGCTAATACTAAGATTCTAAGATTTTAAGTGTTAGGTCCATCCCTATGACAAATTTTATCTTAGATACATATCCAAGATTAATTTTGATACAATCTTATTTAATAAACCAAATATCGTCTAAGAATATTACTAATTTGAGTAGGTTAAGTTCTCTAATTTACCATTTCCACATATTTTCAATTGTAATATATATATAGATTTTTTTTTTGTTTTTAATCTTAGCTATTGAAACTAATACGATCAATGGATTATATTTATTTCGATTATATTTATTTCTAGTACTTATCTTAACCGTCATTTACACTGGAACTATCCCGATATATATACATATATCAATATTTTATATATATTATTAAAATATTTAGTATTATGTATAACCATATTCAAAAATGTAAATAACAAATTGATTGTCCAAACAAATAATAAGAGCACATTTTTGGTAGATGAAAAGAGTATTACTTAGTTTGAATAATAATTAACTATTTTAGTATAACAAACTCTTGGTTGACAATCATAAGAACCATTATGAAATGATGATGTTATAATTTTTTTAACAGTTCATACATGTCTAAAATATACTCTCTCTCCGTCCTGTTAAAAGCGACATGTTTATTTTTCTTTTTGCATGCAAAATAATGGTCCACAAATTTTAAAGATTTATTTTTTGTCATTATGTAAAACAAGTCAATATTAATGAGACAATTCAAAGAAAAAAACAAACCACTTTTAGCGAGATGAAAAGAATAATTTTTAGAGTTAAATTATTGGGTTGTATAAATTTGTTTGACTACATCGTGTTTGATACCATTTTGGATTGCGTCAAGTCATCCCGAAAATCAATGGGACTGAGTCCATTTTGATGACTCTAGCTAGATATGAATTTTAATGAATGTGTTGAATATGTTGTTGCTTAAATAAGAGTTTTACACTATTTACATTAATTAAATGTGTGTTGTGAGTAAAATAAAAATTATTTATTGATTAAAATGAGTTAAATATGATGAAATTAATTGATGATTAACAAATAAATTAAATATTATAGGAGTTGATTAAGGTCTACATTATTGATAACTAAATATGTGTTGTGAATTATAATAATTATTAGTATGTCAAATAATGACAATTTAAGTAAATAATAAGGTATATCAATGATAATATAATATGTACGATATATTTACCAAAAATAAAAATGAAAGTGAATATATTTTTGTTGGATGAATTAAAATGATAAGAGTGTCACCGTCCATGAAATTGTTACTCATTCTCTAACCCAACACTTAATAAAAAAAGTTTGATTTGAAGTAAATTATATATTATGTGGAGTAAGTGTGCATATTTTTATAATTAAGTTGTGCATTGAGGATGGAGTGACTCACCCATCAAAAAATAATAAGAAAATAATTGAGTGACTTTTTTGTCATTAAAATGACTAATGGGGTGATTGGTAGAATGAACTGGATGATGGAATGGAATGGTTGAAAATCTCATGTACGGTTTTGTAATAGCTATGAAAGCAGTGATGTTATCGTCGACTACGATTATCTAACAGGTTAAGTACAGTTGATATAATTGAAACACAATCCAAATATGATTTTTGGGGTTGGAATTTGTGGCGTCAACCTATAGGGTTTATCATTTTTCTAATTTCTTCTCTAGCCGAGTGTGAGAGATTGCCTTTTGATTTACCAAAAGTAGAAGAAAAATTAGTAGCTCGTTATCAAACTGAATATTCACGTATCAAATTTGGCTTATTTTATGTTGCTTCGTATCTAAATCTACTAATTTCTTCATTATTTGTAACAGTTCTTTACTTGGGGGGATGTAATCTTTCTATTCCAAACCTATTTGGTCCTGAGTTGTTTAACATAAATAAAAGAGAACAAATTTTTGGAACAATAATAGGTATCTTTATTAAACTTATTTGTTCTTATTCATTTCTATTGCAACAAGATGGACTTTATCAAGACTGAGAATGGACCAAATATTAAATCTTGGATGAAAATTTCTTTTACCTATTTCTTTAGGTAATCCATTATTAACGACTTCGTTCCAACTTCTTTCACTGTAAAGGAATAGAATATTCTATTCTTCATAACTTATCTCAAACAAGAGAAATTAATGAGTAAAATTATTTATAGATATTCCAACATGTTCTCTATGCTAACTCGGTTCTTGAACTCTGGTCAACAAACAACACGAGCTGCCAGATACATTGGTCAAGGTTTCGTGATTACCTTGTCCCAGGAGAATCGTTTACCCGTAACTATTCAATACCCCTATGAAAAATTGATTACATCAGAACGTTTCCGAGGCCGAATCCACTTTGAATTTGATAAATGCATTGCTTGTGAAGTATGTGTTCGTGTATGTCCTATAGATCTACCCGTTGTAGATTGGAAATTTCAAATGGATATTCGAAAGAAATGATTACTTAATTACAGTATTGATTTTGGAATTTGTATATTTTGTGGTAATTGTGTTAAGTATTGTCCAACAAATTGTTTATCAATGTCCGAAAAATATGAGCTTTTTAATTATAATCGTCATGAATTGAATTATAATCAAATTTCTTTAGGCCGGTTACCGATATCAATAATTGAAGATTACACAATTCGAACAATTTCTTCGAATTTATCTCAACTCAACAATGTATAAAACTCTCGATTCGCAAAACATTTACAAATAAATAAAGCTTTTGCCTTTATTTTGGAGTTAAAGGAATGAGGTTTTTACTTGGTCATTACAAAAGAACGGTTGGTTGGTGAGAATCGTGACTTGATTTTCAATGAAAATCAAATGAGTTTCTATTCGAATTTCGAATAATGTAATTATTTAATAATAGAAAATAGAAAGATAAAGTTTTAACCTTTGCTTTCGAAACTAAATAAAAAAAAGTAGTCCTATATTTACATCAATCCAAATCATCTCCATTCATTCAAATTAAATTCAATTAAAATTAAGAAGTATGTTAAAATAAAATAAAAAAAGAAAACTTCTTTTTTCCTGGTCAGGTCAACAGACATAAAATATTTCGATTTTTTTTGATAAAATCAAATGGACTTATCCGGACCAATACATGATTTTCTTTTAGTCTTTCTAGGATAGGGTCTTATATTAGGAAGTCTGGGAGTCGTATTACTTTTGAATCCAATTTATTCGGCCTTTTCATTGGGATTGGTTCTTTTTTGTATATCCTTATTCTATATTCTATCGAACTAATATTTTGTAGCTACTGCGCAGCTCCTTATTTATGTAGGAGCTATAACTGTTTTAATAATTTTTGTTGTGATGTTTATGAATGGTTTAGAATATTACCAAGAATTTCATCTTCTGACCATTGGGGATGTAGTTACTTCACTGATTTGTACGAGTCTTTTTATTTCACTAATTACTACTATTCCAGATACAGCCTGGTACGGAATCAGTTGGACTACAAAATCAAATCAAATTTTAGAACCAGATTTGATAAGTAATAGTCAACAAATTGGAATTCATTTAGCAACATATTTTTTCGTCCATTTGAACTCATTTCAATAATTCTTTTAGTCCCTTTAATAGGTGCTATTTCTATAGCGCGTCAATAAGAAATCTTTAAAATAAGTAATTGAAGTTGAATTAACTAATACAAAAAGTCTAATTTGTTAATTTGAATTACTGGCTAAAATAAAAAAAAAAATAGAATAGTAGAATAGTAAAGGCTTTATTTTTAAATTGATCTATTACCAATCTACTTCCTTGTTTCATATTTATTAGAATCGAATCTATTGAATTATTGTTCCGATTAAAACGAATCAAAATTTTGATAAGGAGTTGATTAATGATGCTCAAACATATACTTGTTTTGAGTGCCTATTTATTTTCTGTTGGTATCTATGGATTAATCACAAGTCAAAATATGGTTAGAGTCATTATGTGCCTTGAACTTCTATTAAAGTCAGTTAATATAAATTTTGTAACATTTTCTGATATTTTTGATAATCATCAATTAAGATGAGACATTTTTTCCATTTTTGTTATAACTATTGCAGCCGCTGAAGCAGCTATTGGACCGACTATTATTTCATCAATTTATCGTAACAGAAAATCAACTCGTATTAATCAATCAAACTTGTTGAAAAAATAGTATTCATTATTGTATCAGTGGAAAATTGACTATTTATAACTAAGTTCAAATTAATCAGTTTGAGGCGGGTAAGGTATGATCGTAGTTGCAAAAACACAAAAAATCAAAGTATTTTGGTCCTTTTTCATAAAGAAATTTGGAAGTAAATTGATTATGATCACTCATTGATTCGTCCGGTATCTAACTATCTAACTATAGAATTCATTTATAAGTTAGTTTACTAGACTGAAAACTTATGACGTTCAAAATGTAGAGATCCAATGTCACATTCAGTAAGGATTTATGATACATGTATATGATGTACCCAATGTGTCCAGGCGTGCCCCACCGACGTATTAGAAATGATACCCTGGGACGGATGTAAAGCTAAACAAATCACTTCTGCCCTAAGGACCACCGAATACTGCGTTGGTTGTAAGAGGTGTGAATCCGTGTGTCCAACGAATTTTTTGAGCGTTCGGGTTTATTTATGACATGAAACAACTCGCAGTATGGGTCTAGCTTATTGATATATTTCATAAAATTCTATTTGAATCCATTTTATTTTATTTTACCGACAAAATTCGTGCTCAATTTTATTTTATTTTGAGCACGGATTTTTCTAGCCAAAGCGTATCTTGTCTTTACCACGAACCATTTTCCTTGTTTAAAAATTATTTCAATTATGCCAATATTTGCAGGTTGCTTCATTTTTTTTCTTCCGCATAGGGGAAATAGAGCATTCCGCTGGTATACTATATGTATATGTATCTTAGAGCTTCTTCTAACGACTTATGCATTCTGCTATCATTTTCAATAAGACAACCCATTAATCCAACTAATGGAGGATTATAAATGGATCCTTTTTTTTGGATTTTCATTGGAGATTAAGAATAGATGGACTCTCTATAGGACTCATTTTACTAACGGGATTTATCACTAATTTAGCTACTTTAGCGGCTTGGCCGGGTACTCAAGATTCTCAATTATTTCATTTCCTAATGTTAGCAATGTACAGTGGGCAAATAGGATTATTTTCTTCTCGTGATCTTTTACTTTTTTTTCTCATGTGGGAGTTAGAATGAATTCTCGTTTATCTACTTGTATCCATGTGGGGAGGAAAAAAAACGTTTGTATTCGGCTACAAAATTTATTTTGTGTACGGGAAGGGGTTCTATTTTTCTTTTAATCGGAGTTCTGGGTGTCGGTTTATATAGTTCTACTGCACCATCATTAAATTTTGAAATATTGGATAATCTTGTGGCCTTGGAAATATTATTTTATATTGGGTTTTTTCTTGCTTTTGCTGTCAAATTACCAATCATACCCCTATATACATGGTTACCAGATACTCACGGAGAAACGCATTATAGTACTTGTATGCTTCTAGCCGGAATCTTATTAGAAATGGGAGCGTATGGATTAGTTCGGATCAATATGGAATTAATTCCTCATGCTCATTCTCTGTTTTCTCCTTGGTTGATAATAGTAGGCGCAATGCAAATAATCTATGCAGCTTCAACATCTCTTGGTCAACGGAATTTTAAAAAAAGAATAGTCTATTCCTTTGTTTCTCATATGGGTTTCATAATTATAGGAATTGGTTCTATCACAGATATGGGACTCAACGGAGCCCTTTTACAAATAATCTCTCATGGATTTATTGGAGCTGCACTTTTTTTCTTGGCCGGAACAACTTATGATAGAATACGTCTTCTTTATCTTGAGGAAAACGGTGGAATAGCTATTCCAATGCCAAAAATATTCACGATGTTCAGTAGTTTTTCGATGGCCTCCCTCGCATTATTAGATCAGAGTGGTTTTGTTGCCGAATTAATAGTATTTTTTGGATTAGTTACTAGTCCAAAATTTCTTTTAATGACAAAAATCCTATTTACTTTTGTAATGGCAATTGGAATGATATTAACCCCTATTTATTTATTATCTATGTTACGCCAGATGTTCTATGAATACAAGATATTTAACGGCCTAAACTCTTATTTTTTTTTATTCTGGGCCGCGGGAATTATTTCTTTCGATCTCTATTATTTTACCCATACTTGGTATTGGGATGTACCCAAATTTCGTTCTTTCACTATCAGTTGAAAAAGTTGAAGTTATCCTATCTAATTATTTTTATAGATGATTTTTTTATTGATAAAAAATTGAAATATCTTATCATTTACAAAAAGGTTCGTTGTTCAATGACAAATAAGAAGGCCTTTTCTTTTGTTAAGTAAAAAAATGAATTTGAACTAGCGAAAGCCCCGTGTCTTTGATTCATTGGGCTTTCGTTAGTTCATAAAATGATATGTGTTGTATGCTTTTATATTCCTATTGGTAATAACATCTTTTTGAATTTAATTAGATGTTAATCCAAATGAATCATAACTATGTAATCCTATCCCTAATAGATTTATTCCAAAATAGCATATCCAATTATAAGAAATCCAATAAAGGCTACAATTGTTGAATTTGTACCCTTTCATTTTAGATTTGTTTGAGTATGTAAATAAATTCCAAATATGATCCAAGTAATAAAGGCCCAGGTTTCTTTTGGGTCCCAACTCCAATAGGATCATCATGCTTTGTTAGCTCATACTGCTCCAGAAAGAATTCATATCGTTAAAAAGAGAAATTCTAGACTAATAACCCGATACCCCCAATAATCCAATTGTTGAATCAATTGCAACTTATAATAATTTATTGGAGAAAAAAAAAGAAGTTTTTTGTAAACCATTTTTTACTTTTCCTTGGTCATGTATTTGACTTTACCAAGTAACAATGACTCGTTAAAATGAAATAAACGATTATTCATAGAAAAAAAATTTCTGTTTTTTTTCTAACTGTAATGACTAGAATTGATACTGATGATAATGATCCACATAAAAGGGCCACATATCCAAAAATCATCATACTTACATGCATTATTAACCACTCGGACTGAAGAGCGGGTACTAATATTGTGGATTTGTGTATTTCCGTTAAAAGACATGAGGTAGCAAAGCCTTGGGAAAATAGAGCACTTGGGCTAATTATTGTGTTTAGAATATTTTTTTTTAAATATAGAACGATATAAATAAAGGAAAAACTCCATGAAAGGAAGATTAATGATTCATATAAGTCACTTAGTGGAAAATGTTTTGAATAAATCCAACGAGAAATTAATAATTTTGTTATACACAAAAAGATCATTATCATGCCCTTTTCGGATGAATCATATAGTTTTACTATTTCATCGACAAAAGAGATTATCAAATGAATTGTAATTAGAATTGAAACAGTCGAAAAAGAAATAGGAGTTAATATATGCTCTAAAGTTGAAAATATCATAAAAAAAAATTCCTTAAGTAAAATCCTAATAAAAAATGGAATTCACTATTATTCATTATAAGATCTATTTTCTATTTTTAGGAGTTGACATGCCATGCCGCTACTCGGACTCGAGCCAAGATGCTCTAGTAGACCCCGCCAAGGTAGAAGCAGTACAAGGATGGAAGGCACCCACAACTCCTAACGAAATCTGAAGTTTCTTAGAGTTGTCAGAGTACTATCGGAGATTTATCGAAGGATTCTCCAAAATAGCTAGGCCAATGACGCAACTACTCCAGAAAGGGATCAAATTCAAGTGGTCGCCAGAATGCGAGACTAGCTTCCAACTTCTAAAGGAGAAATTGACCATTGCTCATGTACTCGCAGTTCCAGAACCCCATAAGGAGTACGTAGTCTACACCGACGCATCCAAGATCGGGCTAGGGTGTGTACTGATGCAAGACGGAAAGGTGATAGCTTATGCATCCCGGCAGCTCAGACCACACGAGCTCAATTACCCTACCAATGATCTGGAATTAGCTGCCGTTGTGCATGCCTTGAAAATCTGGAGGCACCACCTCTACGGAGTTCGGTGCGAGATTTTCACAGATCACAAAAGCCTCAAATACTTCTTCGAGCAGAAGGATCTCAACATGAGACAGAGGAGATAGCAAGAACTAGTAAAGGATTATGACTGCGGTATAAACTACCACCCTGGCAAGGCTAACGTAGGATCCGACGCCTTGAGTCGTAAAACATCTTCGAAACTTGCTTATCTCCTCACTCGGGAGACAAAACTCATAAAGTAGTTCAGCAAAATGAACCTAGAAGTTCTACCACCTTTCGAAATCGTAGAAGGGATCCTTGCTACTCTAGTGGTCGAACCCGACTTACAAGCAGGATTCTGGAGGCGCAAAGAACAGGCGAGGCTTTAGAAAAGATAAGACTCAAGGTGAGGAAGAACGAAACCACGAATTATCGAGAAGAAGTCGATGATGCCATCACCTTCGAGGGAAGACTATGTATTCCGAAAAACTCAGAAGTTAAGGAGACGATCATGAGTGAAGCTCATGATACTCCCTACACCGCCCACCTTGGGAGTACAAAGATGTACCGAGACCTGAAGAAAAAATTCTAGTGGGACGGAATGAAGCCAGACATAGCATCCTTCGTAGAAAGATGTTTATCGTGCTAGCAAGTCAAAGCACTACACCAGCGACCCTATGGGAAGCTACAACCATTAGAAATTTAGGAATGAAAGTGGGAGCACATCTCTATGGATTTCGTGACCGGATTATCCAAATCCAAGCGTGGAAACACTGCTATCTGGGTAATTGTGAACAGACTCACGAACTGCGCCCACTTCATACAAATAATGATCACCTATGGATCAGATAAGCTAGCCCAGCTATACGTTCGTGAGATTATACGTCTCAATGGCGTACCAGTATCGATCACCTCCGATCGAGACTCAAAGTTTAATTCCAGATTCTGGATGAGTCTGCAGAAAGAACTAGGCACGAGACTGAATTTCAGTACTGCCTTCCACCCACAGACTGACGGACAGTCAGAAAGAACGATTCAAATCTTAGAAGATATGTTGAGAACTGTGGTTCTCGATAGATTGTTTAGTCTCATTTTATTCGTCTAAACTTAGGTTTACCGTGATGTTTTAGCCCGATTTATGTTTCATTTTATGTTTCAGGATCATTGGCCTAAATGAGCGTCGAAAGTGGAAAAGAAACGAGAAAAGATGAGAAAACGAAGAAGTGTGCTGAAAGTTTAAACAACGCCACATACTGAAAGTTTAAAATAAGTTGAAACATAGAGGTGAGAGCTGGGAAGCAGTACTAACCTTGATAGATTTTGCCTATAACAATAGTTACCAGGCAACCATAGAAATGACACCGTACGAAGTCCTATACGGGAGAAAGTGCCGATCGCCGCTTTATTAGGATGAAGTTGGCGAGAGAACAGTAGTAGGTCCTGATTCTGTTAGCAAAATGATCGAGATCGTTCGTCAGATCCGAGGCAGAATCAAGGAAGCTCAAGAAAGACAGAAATCCTACGCCGACACCCGTAGAACAGAACTACAATTTAAGATAGGAGATAAGGTATTTCTGAAAGTATCTCCCTCTAAAGGA
Organism: Leonotis leonurus; assembly: GCA_026898415.1. Lineage (NCBI taxonomy): Eukaryota > Viridiplantae > Streptophyta > Magnoliopsida > Lamiales > Lamiaceae > Leonotis > Leonotis leonurus. The sequence continues at coordinate 161,060 of JAPKLX010000066.1, read as the reverse complement.
ATCGTTAGATTCGGTGTGAGAGGAAAGTTGAGACCCCGCTTCGTAGGACCTTACGAGATCCCAAAAAAGATAGGGTCAGTAGCATACCGACTAGCGTTGCCACCTAGCTTTGGGAACGTGCATAATGTTTTCCACGTGTCTCAACTCAGAAAGTACATGTTTGATCCAAAACACGTTATCCATCAAGAGGAGATGATTCTGAACCCTGATTTGAGCTATGAAGAGAAACCCGAAGCTATTTTAGACGAGAAGGTTCAACAGCTTCGAACCAAGTCAATAAAGCTAGTGAAAGTATTATGGAGGCACCATGGGCAGGAAGAAGCCACATGGGAACTCGAAGAAAAGATGCGAGAGAAGTATCCCGAGCTGTTCAACGAGAATATGCAAATTTCGGGACAAAATTTTTAGTTAGAGGAGTAGGATGTAATACCCCGTCTTTTAGTTCCGAATAAATTAGCAAAACCTCTCGAATTGATGTACTTGTATCCGAATTTCGAAACCAAAGGTTCGAGGCTTAGCGAAAATCGTCTAACGAAATCTCAACTCGTGCAACATAGATGCATTCGAGTTTTAGACGCAAACCGGTATCGCTAATTTAATTAATGGCAAATCATTAATTATGTAAACGTGTGACCTTATATAGATATAAGGTTGTGATAAAATTTATCCCCAGTAAGTTATAATCAAATTAGATTGATATGGATATCGACTATCAGTAGTAGTGAATACTATTAATAGCATCACCTATAGATATTATAGATATCTAATAAAATCATTAATGATGATTAATGATATTAGTATAATCATTTATAATGCATTATAGAAAATGATATTGTCAAGCGTGGTCATATCAATTTAAATCCCACCTTAACCCCTTAGTTACCTATGTAGTTAATTACAAAAATAATGCAAGAACATGTGGGTTGGACTAATGTGTTTTGACAAAAGAAAGACAAAAGAAACTCTTCTATCAAAACAAGTAATATAACCACAGATACACGAATACCCTTACAACCAATAAACAAATTCTGAAAAGAATCAAACTGAAAAAAAAGGGAAAGGGCTGTAAAGAAATCAGCCTAACAATTCTATAAATGGAATACAAATCAGAGAGTACAACCTAGGAAAGAAACTACTATATGGGAATAACACTAGGAAAGAAAGAGGTGTCAGTGATCTAGAATAGAGAGATGATATCTTCTTCCTTTTCAGTCGTGTCATCCAACACCTGCACCTAGAGAAACAACAAAATATATATGTTAGTAGGTATGTAGCAAGAGAGAAAGAAGGTGAAGGAAGTAAGAGGGCATATGGGAATCTTCCCATTTTAGAAATAGGACCAAACAAAGTAAGAGAAATGGAAGGTGATGAGGGGACACTATGATGTAAGAAGGACAGGAAAAAGCGAACTGAAGGAAAGAGCAGGAGGCTGACCTGCTCGATGCAGTCCTCCTCCTCCCTCCTGTATGCTACACAGTTTCATCCATAGCATCTCTCCCTTCCCCCTGTAAACAACACAACAAAACAAATTAGATTAGAAATAACACAACAAAACAAATCAGGATGCTTACAGCACGGGAATCGAGTGATTCAACCTTTAACCTTTGCCCTCTCCTATAAATACCCATTATTTTACCTTAGATAAGCTTTACATCTCACACTTACCTTCACAAACCCTCGCTCAAGTGGTTAGTACATTTAGAGAAGGAGGCTTTGAAGAGAACCTGTGCCACTCAAATCCACATAGCAACTATCCTAAGTTAAAGCACCTTAGAGAGAGGCCAACAGAGGAGCCTAGTTCCACCTCAAGACAGACTCCTCAACCAACTCTCCAGAGGTAAACAAAGAACTGAAACTCAAGTCTTTATTAATATATGCATACATGTTAGAACTCAGTACTAGTAGAGTTTAGTTGTTATCATTGAACTTAAACCCAACTTTCAAGTTTAGAAATTCATTGCTTCAACTCAACTAAGGACATAGCATGTAAGTTACTTTCTAGCTAACTTAGAAGACTTCAGAACTTAAGACTTCTCCTTGTTTCAGATGTCAGAAGCATAGATCTATGGTCATGCTCAATTTCATAACGTAGGCAGATTTAAGCACACCTCAGACCCCAAAAATGTGAACCCATAATTGAATTTTCAGATTTAGAAATGACATGACTTTAAGAAAATAAGATGCAGAAATTTAAACCAACTCACAAGTCATGAAAATTTCAATAATAAGATCCAGACCTGCCTAAACTCACATTAGACCCAAAATTTCAAACCCAACTCAGCCTATTAATTAAAACAAACTATAACATGGAAACTTCATCTAATTAAAGAAGGAGAAATGGACAAGAGACTTAGCTGAGGATAATAAGCCCTCTCCAGGTCTGCAACAGATCACCTCGCCCCATAGCTCCAGGGAAGCGAGCTGTCCCAGCAAGCAAGCTCCAACCGTGAGCCCCAACAGCTCAGAAACGGGTTGTCCAGCCCCGAATCCACCCGTTTCCAGACCAAGTCGAGTCACCCCAGCCCAAACATCTCCACTCCAGGAACAAATTAAGGAAATAAATCATTAAACCAAAAAAAACTGAAAATAAAATCTCTTCCACAACTCCTCTTAATTTACAAACCCATAACTAAGCATAGAAGAACACCAAAACCTTGATAAGAATACGACAATGAAATCTGTAAAGGAGAAATTAAATAAGGAATGGAGAAATTCTACCTCACCTGAGTCAGTGGCGACAAGATGCATCGGGGATAGTTGCTCGCTGGAGCTCTGGCGACAGTGAGGGCTTCAGTGAGGATTTCTCCTGGCCGTGACGAGCAGAGGTGGAGAGCGTCGGGCGCGTGGCAAAGGAAAGCGGCAACTGCCGCATTCCGTGAAGGGAAAAGAAGACGCCGCTTCGACTGGGCTTCGACGAGGAAAGAACATCCGGCGAAGTGGTGGAGAAAACAATTGGAGATAGGAGGGAAGGAGACACGGCGGCGAAGCGGCGAAGTCGAGGATGTCGCTGGAGTCAGAGAAAGGGACGATAGGCAGAAGGGAGAAAGGGGTGTGTGTGTTGTGTTTGTATTAGAGTAGGGTTATAGAATTTAGAAGTCTCCAGAATATGGGCCGGGTTCGGGGGCCTAATGTTAAGTAAAGTGGGCTTCAAATAAAAAGGGTGTTGGGCCAAGTTATTAAATTCATTGGGCCAAGACATAATTTTACTGGGCCGAGACTAGACTCTTACGGGCTGAAATTATTTAAAATAATGGGCCATGCTTAATTAATAGATTGAACCTGGGCCCAGAAAGTTAATTGGACTAATTAGAACAAATAAATCTGAATGGGCCCAGAAACTAGTTAAATTAATTAGAGTGTTGGGCCTATTTAATTAAATTTAAAAGGAATGGACTAGATGAAGTGCTAATGAGTTAGAAACAATTAATTAGTCCTAATTGAATTAGTTATTAACTAGAATGAGTTAAGATTTAATTTAATTAACTAGATCCAAGAATGAAAATTTAATAATAAATTTAGATAATTTAGTTGACTTATTAGAATTTAGTTGGTTAATTAGAATTTAATCAAGAGAGACGATTAAATTATAGATCATACTTAAATTATGATAATAGAGATTTACTTAGCCTATTAGAAACTAGTTATCTTGATTCAAGCATCAAGATATTAAATTAGAAATTCTTTTATTAACTCTTACCCAATAATTAAGTACTCGGGTATAGTAAATTTCCGAATCATAACATGATTTAGAAATCATCAAGCAACGCCTTTAGAAATACAACTCATAGACTCGAACAATAGTCGAGTTAAAAGACCAAGAATAATTCTCAAAATAGTTAGGGATAATACTTCCTTACACTTAGAAGTATTTGATATACTTGAGCAGTGTATCTCACCCGAGATTTATTTAAAGGTTTCGACGAGAGGTCGAATCCACATCTCGAGAATGAAGCAATCACCAGTCAAGACTACTCAAGTAGACTTTTTTTACTCTATAAAAATATGTGTGCATGCTTTTAGAATGAAACGAGATATTTTTCAAAATATTGTCTTGCCATAAATGTTTTGATTTATGTATGATGCCTATTTGTTTATTTATAATCGAATTCGGGTCCCAGTAGATTAGATATACTACTCGGACTAGTGTACACAGGACCGTGAGTCATCTAGATGTTGACCGGTCGAGTGTCTGTGGGAAGTGGCCACTTCCCCGGCACAAAAAAGCTTCAGATATGGTTGATTATAAAGAACTAGGACTGCGCAGTCAAACTTAGAACTTTCTCAAAGAAATGCTTTTGTGAACATAGGTGCTTTAGAGACAAAATCCCTATGATTCACTTGAAATGGCTTGACAGTTATATATGTACATGTGCGATTTCGGCACGTGTCTATTGAGTACAATTTGTACTCACTCAGCCATGAATGTATTTATAAACGTGTAGGTTAAGAACAAAGACGATATGGGTGCTACGCTGGGCTTTTTGTCGGTCTCCTAGTAGCTGACTCTTGGGGGTTCTACGTGCCTTCATACACGTAGGACTTAGTCTATGCGATCTTTCATTTCTGCTGCTAGACCGTTATGTAATAGGCTGAGTTCAAACTCTTTTAATTTAGATATGTTATGTAATGAGATTATGACTCTAAACATATCTATTCCCAAACCCATGAGATGAATTCTCTACTTACGATACGAGAGGAATACTCATTGTCTTATTATGCGTCGTTTATTCCTTTCATTAGTCATGTTTCCCGACTTTACTAGACTTAGTAGAAAGCGGGCGTGACAACATAAAATTTTTCTAAAAAAAGAGAAGAATGATTTTACTTAATTTGTCAAATTGACTTGAATTTTAAATTATAAAGAGACTCATAATTAATTGTTCTCTTTTTTTTATTTGACCAATTGGAACTTCTTGATTTGAATATTTGAAATATTGAGAAGAATTTCAGAAAGAATAAATAAATATAAATAAAAATTATATATATTTTTTATTTAAGTTAGATTAAGTTAGTGCATATTTGCATTTTTTTTATTGACTCCTTTAAAAAGAAGTAAAATCCGATAAATCAGAAAGAATTTATTACAAATTTCAATTTTTTTATGCAACAAACATATCAATATGGGTGGATTTTACTTTTCGTTCCATTTCCAGTTCCTTTGTTAATAAACATGAGACTTCTTCCTTTTCCGACCACAACAAAAAATCTTCGTCGTAAAATTAAATTCTAGTTTAGGTGAAGGGAGTATGATCACCCTGCCAATAGTGGAAACTCAATCGGGAGATGTTTCGGCTTATATTCCTACTAATGTTATTTCCATTACTGATGAACAAATATTTTTATCTGCCGATCTATTCAATGCTGGAATCATACCTGCTATTAACGTGGGTATTTTCGTTTCCAGAGCAGGGTCGGCTACTCAAATTAAAGCCATGAAACAAGTAGTTGGTAAGTTAAAAGTGGAACTCGCGCAATTTGCAGAATTAGAAGCATTTGCACAATTTTCTTCAGATCTTGATAAAGCTACTCAAAATCAATTGGCAAGAGGTCAACAATTACGCGAATTGCTTAAACAATCTCAAGTGGCTCCCCTTATGGTTAAAGAGTAGATAATGACTATTTATACCATAACAAACAGTTATCTTAATTCATTAGAAATTTGACAGGTAAGGAAATTTCTTGTTGAATTACATATTTACTTAAAAACCAATAAACCTCAGTTCCAAGAAATAATATCCTCTACTAAGACATTTACTGAAGAAGCAGAAGCTCTTTTGAAAGAAGCTATTCAAGAAAAAATGGACCGGTTTCTACTTCATGAGCAATCATAAAAAATGGGTCGCTTTTTTCTTCAAAAGGAAATCAAGTGTCTCGGGTTCAAATTATGCAAAAAGTCTTTTTTGCTATCGGAATAAAAAAAATAGATGGAAAAAAATTGCGTCCAATAGGATTTGAACCTATACCAAAGGTTACCTATGTCCTATCCATTAGACAATGGACGCAATTTATTCTGATTTTTTCGTATTTTGATTTTTCTTGAGTTCAAAACGAAAAAATTGGATTATATGTGAGATATTTTTGGGAATTGTATATTCAACGATTGAATAATCAAATATCAAGTCATATTATCTTATCAATATTCTAGAATAGAATTCATAATATTTCTATTATTTAGAAGAAAAAAAAGCGGGTAGCGGGAATCAAACCTGCATCGTTAGCTTGGAAGGCTAGGGGTTATAGTCAACGCCGATTCAGTGCTTTGAACGTCTCTAATTCAAAACTGAACATGAAACTTTGGTTTCATTCGGCTCCTTTATGGAATGTGAGTAAATTCTTAGATCTAAGAGGTGAAAAAACGAACAAAATTATACCCATAACATCTACGTCAACTTTTTATTTGAATATATACATACAAAATGAATCGCTTTCTAGATGATCCTTCTAGGAGAAGGTGATTCTGACAATCTTTCTAGTTACTTCGTTCTCTATTTTTATTTCAGGGAATTCTAAGGAAAATGATTTTGTTTCCACCGAGCTAAAACAATACGCCGATGTCTCTAGTAAACCAAAGTCATCATTGAATAGCACTATTTTGCTCCAATTTCTTTTTTAGAAAGAAAAAATGGAGGATTTAGTTTCGATTAGAAGTTTACTTTTTGTCTTTAGCCATGGATCCTTTACTCATTCAATTGGAAGTGTTGGTCCAATTCAAAAAGTATGTTTCGCAATTTCATAATCCAACTTTTCAATTTATGAAGTGACTCATGGATACAAATCACGAGAATCTGTCTTTTTTCTCGAATTTATCATTGAGAGGTAAATGATTACATCCTTTTAAGAAATAAAGTTTTAGATCGGAATCTAAAAAAAAAAAACGACAGACAACTATTAAGGGTTAATAGAACGAATCACACTTTTACCACTAAACCATACTCGCTACAATCTGATTATTGTATACGGATGGACCTTTTGTCAAGCAAGCTAATCATCAAGGTGTTTACTTTTAAGGTTGCCTTGAGTTGGTTCTTCCCCCACCATGCTAAAGGATTCTCATTTTAGTATCTCGAGATTTTCCTTTTAACATCTGCAAGACAAACCTGCATTTCAACTTTAATTTTTATGTTAGAACTTAAAGATGTCATAAGGATATGGATTTTCTTAATTTGAAGATCCTTTCCTTGGATACAGCTAAGCACTATTTCGTTGAACCTTCTTTGATCTTTCATTTTTGGTTGATGAAGTTTGTCTTGATCCTCACCACATTTGCTGTGAAAAACTATTGGTATTTGGTGATTAAAGGCTCATTGCAGCCGTTGAACAATGATTTTATGCTCACAATTGGTTGTGAACATCAATCTTCTCAACCGAATATCTGCTCCAGTATCATGAAAATAGATTGGTGGAGTTTTAACCTTATACCAAGGTGTTTGACCCGCTCCCCCAATTAATATCTTGTCATGCGTGTATCTTTTGAACATTTGTAGGAAGTTATTTCCCAACAGAATATCTGCTCTAGTATCATGAAAATAGATTGGTGGAGTTTTAACCTTATACCAAGGTGTTTGACCCGCTCCCCTAATTAATATTTCCATCTCTTTTACTCCTTTGGATAAGAGTAAAATTCTCTTAGAGAAATCTCTTCCAGCAATTTGTGGTAACGTATCCTCAACTTCTGCTGGGAAGATTCATTTTCTTGCTGTGCAAATTCTTGCACTGAAATCAATATAGGCAACGAAGTATTCTACCTTATATTTTTCATATAACACCTCGATCAAAATGTATATAGAGAATGGACTCGTTATACGATTAGGAGTCTTTTTTCCTCTATCGTAATTCTCATTCCATTGTCAACTTATTTCCAAGGTTTGTATTTTTTTAGGAAATCAAGTACTAGAACCAGAACATCTTCGCGTCTTGCTCTGCATTTGATCTCCACAGTAAATCCCCTAATGTCTAGGGTTCCATTGTAATAATTGATCTCTAGTTTTTGTAGATAATACAAGACACTGCATGGAAAGTTACTTTCTCATCTTGTAGTATCAAATTTGATCTTCATTCCTCTCCATCCTTCTGGGCACTTCAGATTGACTGAAACATGTACCTTCCATGGTGATTGAGGTTGACTCTCTGGATAAGTTTCCTTCCAAAAGATTGAGATATAATCATATCTCCTTAGAAGGATAATCTTCATGTGCTTATTCTATGACTTTGATAATGTCCTATGACTGGCCTTTCTTGAATTTGAATGTTAACTTCCCTTCTTTGTGGAATCTCCATTTTGTCGAGACCAATGACTGTTGTCACCTTCTTGAAAATATCAGGTATTTCAATGAACTTATTTCCGAAGAATAACTCTATATGATGAAAGTTGGAAAGCGCATACGAAATCTGATATGTTATTGAATAAGGTGTGATTCCCTCATCCAATAACTCCTTTCGTTTGAAATCCTGATAAAGGGTCAGGGCTTTAGTGAAGCCCGAGTCGTTGAGATTGTAGGCAATCTTGGGATAAATAATCCAAACGACTTGGCCCGCACAAAGATTATCCGTGATGGTTTCCATCACTAAATCTTGCAGGTTTCGGATCCTCCTATCACATATTGTTATGTCAATAGGAGCGTCAACCCCTGTGGATGATGAAAATTGGAAAGCGCATACAAAATCTGATATGTTATTGAATAAGGTGTGATTCCCTCATCCAATAACTCCTTTCATTTGAAATCCTGATAAAGGGTCAGGGCTTTACTGAAGCCTGAGTCATTGAGATTGTAGGCAATCCTGGGATAAATAATCCCAACGACTTGGCCCGCACAAAGATTATCCATAATGGTTCCCATCACTAAATCTTACAGGTTTCGGATCCTCCTATCACATATTACTATGTCAATTGGAACATCAACCCCTGTGAACGTCACTGATTTGAGCGCCAGCTGTATTGCCCCAATATGTATCCATTTCATTTTCTCGGCAATCTCTGATTTAAGCTTTTCCAAATCCTCGCGTATGTCGCTTGTTGGAATCAATTGCATCTCTACCTGATTTCCAGTAAACTCGATCGTCAGTGACATCTCTCTTCTGGTAATTCTATAGACGATGTGATGTTTTCTTCTTCCTAAACTGAAGTTCCTAAAAACACTGTCTAGATTGCTTATATTAAAGCCTTGATACTTTTAAATGTTCAAGCTTTTCTTTATGATTTTTTCGATCAGGCTTGGAGAGGTCATAGTTTGACTGGAAAATCCAGTCTGATCTTCTATTTCTTGATGACAAGATTCTGCTTCAATCTGACGATACTGTAGATCCATCATATTCTTCTTCTTCACTAAAGATTTTGTCCTGCTCGTTTATATTCTCGTGTTTGGGTATATCTTCGAACTGGTAAACTTGTACCAATTCTTGGTAGTAGATAGCATCTTCGATGTCTGATGTCAACTCGAACTTTTGCATGCCTCTCTGTTCATTGTCTGGACAATTTGTTGAAATATGCCCATTTGCCCCGCATGTCCAGCAATTGCAATCCTTAAAACTTTTGTTAGCTCTAATATGAGCTTTTTTGAAAGTTTTTCTTGCTGGAGTTCTTCCCTGGAAACGGTTTAAGTTGGATCCCTGGAATGAACTCCTGCTTCTGGCTGGTCCGCTTCTTTGTTCGGTTTTGTAGGATCTAGCCTTCTGTCTAGACCACATTGTCCTTGGTTTCCAAGATTTTCTTCTTGGGTTTCTTTCTTTGGAATAAGGTTGGTACTTATTCCTCTTACTTTTTGTTATTGATAGCTCGCCTCCAATAACCACTAGAAGATCATTATCTTCGCAATTTAGAGGAGCTGCTTTGTTGATTCTTCGCAGCTTCTTCAGGTTTTTCTACGCGGTGGTTTGTTGACACCACTCTGAAAGCTTTTTGATGTACATAAGACATCCTCTTGGCGATGCTATCATTCGCTTTTGGGATATATCCCTAATTAGCATCTCTTTCCACGGGCTTGAAAATTTTAAGAAGAAAATTTCATTTGCAATTGTTTCATCAGCTTTTGACTGATATTGGTAGATCGTGAAGAGTTGAAGGAACTTATTGAGCGCCTTTTGATCTAAGACAGAAAGCTTTAGATTATAAAGTGCCAATAAATACTTTCTTCTTTTCTCTTTATCAAATCCTTCATAATATCCTTCTCCGACGAAATGATCTTTGAATAAGACACCCATCCTTCGGATAATTTTGGTGTAGGATTTCTCGATGAAGCATTGATTTTTCAACTCAATGTGGAATCCTTCCCAAGCGATTTTCACCACGCCTGCTAGACTAGTTTCAAAAATTTTCACTAGTCCTTGTTTGTCGAGGTCAAGTGTTGCTGCTGCAGTCCGCATCGATCCTCCCCATTCATCTATTATTGATTCACGATCCTTGAAACTAACTTCGTCAAGATCGAGCATCACTCAATATGGATGAATAGGATCAAGGGTGGCCTTTCCAATCGGTGAATCTTGGATTCTGGGTTGTCGCCTTCTTCTTGTTCTTTCCATTAGTACGGCCTCATCTGGTATACTCGAGGTATACAATGGTCCCGCATGAAAATCACGGGCTTCCCTCATAACCTCTTCGGGTAGCGCTTATTGATTTAGCGGCTGTTATGTGTTGAGGAGTATTGGTTTCCACTATCTGATGTTGGTTCATCTTGAGATCAACCACCTTCATGTTAGCAAAAGATTCTGCTAGCTCTTGTAGATCATCAAGTCCTAGTCTTTCAAGGTGATTCATGATTTTTCACCTTGAAACATTCGTACATATTTTTCTTCTTGAGAATCTTTGCCATTTTCCTTTACAGGTAAATGGTATTTTGGTCCTTCGGTGAATAGCATCTTGTTCATTTTTTTCTGAACGAAATATGTTCTCCAATTGGCCTACTCGACTCTGAATATCTTTCAAGATGGTTATGATTTCATCTTGTTGAGTAGATATTCGGTTTATTTCCTGGGGTACTCTGTACAGGCTGTTGTCGTAGTTTTGCACCGTCTTCTGGATCTCCCTTAAATCAACCGAGAGTTTTGAATCAAGGTTGATTACTTGGAAGACTGGAGTGAACTCCCTTCTTTCTTGGCTCATTCGAAATGGGTAGGAGGACCCATTTCTCTCTACATTTCCACCTCTCTTTGAAGTGAACGGCCTAATCGGAGTAGATCTTGGTATTTACACATCATGACGATAATCCACAAACTTTCATTTACGAATACAGGACCATGAGTCTTTTCGTCTAACTTGTCAGCCCAAAAAAGAAATTTTTCTTGGTGCTTACTTTCAGTAATCTCCAAACTTTGGAGAAAATACTTGTAACAAAAGCATCTCGAACAATTGTTCGGATCCATATTTTCTTTGATGTCTCCTCCATTAGGATAAATACTACTCCCTCCGTCCACGAAGTAGCTTCCCACTTTACTTTCTATTTTTGGAAACCTCATACTTCACTCACTACTCAACACATCATCAATAATGTGGGTCTCATTCTCCACTAACTACACATTACTCCACTCACTACTCAACACATCATCAATTAAGTGGACCCCATTCTCCACTATCTACACAACACTCAATACATTTACACACTATCTACTAAAGTCAAACAATACATTAAAACCCGTGTCCGGTCAAAGTGGGAACGTACTTCGTGGACGGAGGGAGTATTATGTAATAAATAAAATATAATTCCTTAATAGGGCTGTGATACCATTTTTAAATCCTTTAACATGCAAAGATTTATATGAAACATGCAAAGATCTTCGTAACAAAATATCAACATATTCTAATTTCAATGAGTAATATGCTCAAAAAAATTCATAAAAATCTGGTCTGTACATATTCAAAACCCGATCGGTTTTGGTCTTAAAACCCGGTTATAGAAAACACAAAAATTGTTCATTATTTCTCGACCAGATTTTGGTTAATATGATCCATATTTTAATTTTTCACTACTATTTTAAAATATTTTGTGCATCTTATTAATTGAAATCATTTTGAAATAATAATTATTAACCATATATCTAATAGAGAAATTTTGTTCTTAATTAAACATTTTGGATAAATAAGCGTGGGTAAAATAGTCTTATTGTACACTTTTCATATATTTTTACAAAAGAGGGAACTTTTCATTTTAATGTTATGGAAGAGGGCATTTTTCAAAATAACTCTCTCTCTTTATATATATACACATTAAATTTTCAATAATAATAAATTTTTCAAAATTTGTATATTAAATTTATTTATTGCATTCTATAATATCAAATTATTTAAAAAATATAAGAAACATAAAAAAAAGTTATTTTCATAACTTCAGAAAAACGTGAAAGAATAAGAATTTTAAAATTTATTTAAAATGATTTAATCTATTGATTTGAAATTGGAATCCCATCACTTTTTCAAGGAGAGTTTATATGTCAAGATATCTAATACTATCTCGTTTGAAAGTAATGAATTTGATTTGGTTAGATATTTACTTATTTGACGAATCAATTAATTGGTAAAATTTAAGTCATGTCAATATGATTCAAAGCATTTACATAAATTGTATTTTGAGCATGCTTCTATTAAAAATCGATGTGGGATAGAGGAACTGAGATAATTAGGAATTGAAAAAATTAAAAATATATATGAAAAATAAATATTAACTAAACTAGAGAAATTCGATGATAAGAATCATAGACGATTGTATGACGTCAAATAAGAAAGCATTATTCAAGGTTTGCGAACAAGTTTGTTAATAAAATTGTTAACTGTTTGAAACTCGACTAGTTAAAATTATAGTTAAACATGTTTGTTGGTGAACGAACGAATTTTAAACAAACTTTTATAAAGCGGGGCTTCCAATAGTAAACGAATTATTTGGGTCACTTATACTCTTAATTACCGATAAGACTTGACAAAAATAATTTGGACGCTTATTTGAATAATAACACTTCGATTTTAGGACAGGTCAGGTTTACCTGGTATATTATTGCCATTAATATTCGTTGGTTGAGCACAAAAGTTACTCAAAAATTACATTTATCGATTTTTTTTCATTTGATCCAATAAATCAAGATCGGTTTGATCCAACTTAATTTGACATAACTTGTATAAAATTTCCTAAAAAAAATTTAATGTCATTTTCTAAAAAATAAGTAACAATTATTTTTTCAAAAATAAAAATAAACTTCATTTCTAACTATTGGGAATAACTAATACCAATGATAGTTTGAAAGAATGATTAATCTCATATTCATGGCTTTATTGGTTTCTACGGGAATGAAAATTTCTAATTATCATTACATATCAACTATGAGATAAAATAATAACATGAATGGTAATTTCATGTTTGATTCCCAATTATTATTACATATATAACTATGAGATAAAATAAAAACATGAATGTAATTTCATTGCTGAATTTCATCCAAATCATACCCTTAAAACTGGTACTCTTGTTCCACATGCACTAAAAAATAACTCAAACTCATTTAATTAAAACTCATATCTTCTCTATTGCGCGAACATTTAAAGAACGGTGTTGCATATATGTTTTTATTTCCAAAATAATGTATCATTAGCAATAAGCAAAAATCTCACCCCTCCAGCACGGGTTGAATTAATACGGCCATTACTCTCCGTCCAACTAAACTTGATATAATTTTATTATTTGGACGTTTTACTAAATTTGATACATTTTTAAAATAGTAAAAGTTATTCTTTTAAAAAGGTGTGGACCCTACCACATTTACCACTATTACACTATTTTATACACTTTCCTTAATAACCGTGCCCAAAAACTTTGTGTCATGCTTATTGGGACGGAGAGATTATAACATGTCTTGTAAATAAACATTAAAAATTTAATACAAAGTTGATTAATTCTCATTTTCTCCACTAGTGTTTGTCGATTATGATATAATTTAATACTCCATTCGTCCCATTAAATATGTCATGTTTTGACTGTGATAGCTTTTTGGTCAAAACATGACATATTTAATGGGACAGAGCGAGTATTATTCAATATACAATAATAAAAATGAAAAAATAAAATAAATTTTATAATGAGTCGTATGATGATGTGGTAATGCGATATCAATCGTGGACACATTAAAAGGTGTCGGTCACGGCAAGCGGTGCTCTAGCAATAAGATGATATCTTCGCATAATTTATCGTTGAAACATAACTAAACAAATGAGAGGGTTGAAGTTCAAGAAACTGTAATTAATTTTCGATTATATTAATTTTGGAATGGATACTAATTAAAAAATGATAAAATAAGAGTTGGTGAAGTTTATTGGAATCTAAATAGAATGAACAAGAACCAATAGCGTCTTATCATTTGGCACCTTTCAAAGTGAGCAGTGCAATGTAATATGAATATACACTCGTGTTTTTTCATTAAATTAAGTTTGTCTCTAACAGATTTGCTAAAACTCAAATATAAAATTACAGTAGGCAAGAATACCCAACTAGATAATGTATGTACGTAAACATGCAAACGATCGAGTCAGTTTCCAAATTTGACGATAGTGAGTTGAACAACACTCTTATAGTATAATTATATTCTGCGTAACTTAAAACACCAGCGCGGGGATAGCTCAGTTGGGAGAGCGTCAGACTGAAGATCTGAAGGTCACGTGTTCGATCCACGTTCACCGCATTATTATTTATTTATTTTCTTAATAAACATGAGAACTCTTCTTTTAATGAGTTTATATGCAATGTACCGTATACTTGAAGTCATTTTTGTAGAGTAGTGGTGAAGTTGAGAGTACATAGGTAGGGAGGGGCCTGGCTCTATTTTCCTTTAATTTCGGAGTCTATGCATCCTAGGATTATGATATATGTATATAATAGTTTTGTGGAAGGGAAGGGAAGGGAAGCTCAATAATTTCCATTATACATCATCGATGGATCTAGTTCAATAGTATTGCTATAGCTACTGAATAAATGTCAAATTAGTATTTATTGCTTGCTGAATGCTGACTATGCTATGCTATGCTATGCAACACCATACATATATATATATAGGGAGTGGTTCTAATAAAAAGGGACATTAAAGTATAAAATAGGAAATGATCTGGGCCATTAGATCAACACCATCCGACGGCCATGATTAAAACAAAAATCGCGCCATTATATATACATAAGGTTATTTTCGTAAAATTTGAAGTGGGCGGTTATGCGTTCAAAAAACAATGCATTTCATAGTTAAAAACAATGCATTTCATAGTTAAATGCAATGCATGACTCAAATTACATTTTCACAATGCATTTCATAGTTAAAAGCAATGCATTTTTCGGTCAAGATCTCAACCGTCCGATCATGAAAATCTAAGGCCCAGATCATTTCCTATTTTATACCTTAATGTTCCTTTTTATTTGAACTCCATCCTATATATATATATATATTCGAATCAAAGTAAATCGTGTAAGCTTTGACTTTGTGATGGTCGGTCGTCATTATTTATATAAAATAAATATATATACATTTCTTTAATTTTCCCATGAACTATAATTTTCTTTAGATTTCTAATTTAGTAGTATTAATAATATTAGTGTTAAATTCAGTTGGATTATGAATTAATCCATAATAGAAAAAAAGTATGAAAGTTTCAAGAGATTTGAAGTTCATACATTGAATGTGGTCGCGAACAATTTGGTTTTAATCTCGCTGGGAGAGCTTGAAAAACAAGATCGGATAATGATTGAAGTTCTACGGGGAGAGTCTCTGACGCTCAAGTCAGCTCGTAGTAGATTTGAGAGAGAATAATGCAAGTATGCGTGTAAAATGAGTGAGTATTATGAATGTAGCTATCCTTAGCAAAGAAAATGAACGATGTATATATAGTGTAAGGTATAAAGGGTAAAAGAGTAATATTATCTAAATAACAACCTTTCATACCATAGTACAAGTTGTTCATCCACGTGGAAGTCATTTCTTATGACGCATGTCAGTAAAGCTCTGACATGTATCAGGTTGTTATTCACGTTCATCGCATTAGTTCAAACTCGCATAACTTATATAAGAGCTCTTTGTTCCCCAAGCCCATCATCATGAAAACCCATTAATAACTAGTGGAGCTCTGTCACGCAGAGTATACTAGCTCTGCACTCAAGACCTCTTACGTTATAAGAGCTTTGTAAATGCAGACTTCATAAGAGCAACCAGAATACATTTATATATCATATTTTAATATAATAGCTTATATTATAAGTTATACTGATATTTATCTATATCAAATTCAATACAACTAAAATAATTTAAATATATTTATGTGTGTATAGATGTGGGAAATAAATTCTATGCGTAGTTATTTGAATTAAAGTTGAAAATTTGTAATTTGGAATAGATCTGTAGAGATTAAAACTACGTGATTGACATTCGTTTGCTGAGAAAACCAGCAATGTTAGATTCTAATATGTGATAAAATGGAAATTTATTTGATCTTTATATACAGAGCTGTAAGTAAGGGTAGGCTGAGTAGGCAATGATCTAGCGTCCCAAATTTATGGGGCCTATTTTATAATTGTATATGTAATTTATAGATTCGCTAATTTATAAATATGTATGTACGTATATAATAAATTATTCTCTCATCTCCCCATCATATTTCATCTCTCTTTAATCCTTTACGTAGACTGGTTGTTTTCTTGAACGCGGGGTGTTTGATTTTTTTTTTATCGATTTTTATTTGTATGCATTTTCCTCCCAATTTGATTGTCTTTTTAAGGTTATAAATGTCCCAAATTATTCTTCGTATCCTTATGAGATTAATTGGATTGTGTAATTTGTGAGATAATGATAAATATTATATTTATTGTTCTTATATGTTTATTATTTTTTTCCTTTTTCTTCATTGCTTGTATCTCTTTATTATTCTAAGATCAGAATTATAATTGTGCAATTATACATTTGACGATATTTTAGTATGTAAATATTTATTCAATTTTTATTCATAATTTGTAATTGATTGCAATAGTAGATTTTTGTTATTAAAAGGAAACAAAGAGAAAATAAAGTAATTCAAAGCCAATAAGGGAATATAGTACGTCATTTTTCATATTCTTCTTCTTGTATTATAGGGATCCATTTTTAAATTATAGCAGCTTACGGTCCCGCATGACTTAGGTACAGCCGTGTTTATATATTTATGTAAAATTAATTAAATTTAATATAAAAAATTTTCATAAAGAATTATCTGTAAGTAGATAATTAATTTATATAAATATAAAACAAATATATTAATTTATTAAAAATAAATAATTAAAATATAAAGTTATTTGTAGGATAAGATATGAAGCAAAACCGACAAGCATATAAAATATGAGAGAGTGAGCGTGCAGTATACCGACACCATTACGTTTACCTAACAAGCAAAGGAGCCCACTCCTCCACCCCCTCTTTTTTCCTCCACGTCATGCATGTCCACCCAATCTATCACGTCTCAATTTATAATTATGCTTAATTAATACTATTTAATCTATATATATATATAAAATAGGAAACAATTTGAAATCAATTTGAATAACGATTTTATAATTAAATCTAATTTTAATAATAAATATAATACTATAATTATTAAATTAAAAAATTAATATGATTAGAATTCAATCTCAATACTTTTATGTCAAAGCCTATACAATGAACCATTAGAGCATCAAAATAAGTTGAATATTGAATAATTCATAATATACATGTACAAACTGAATCTATTTAGTACAAAAAATTTGTCCTATTTGATCAGTGTATATAATTGTTTTTAATATTTAATACTAATAATTATAATCAATTCGTATAATTGATAAATTCAAAACTAACATATATTGACTTCGTCCCACTTATTTAGACATATTTTTCTTTTTGAGTTGTCTTACTTATTTAAACACATTTATTTATTTAGCAAATTTTAAAGCACAAATCATGTTCTTCAAAAGCTATTACAACTAAAAATTGATATCAGTGTCAAAAGTAAATAAATTTAAATAAGCGGACAGAAGGAGTATAGTTTTTCAAAAAATATTAATTTTAATGTATTATTATAAATATTAATTAAATGTTAAATTTAATAGTGAAACGTAGAGTGAAATACAAATAGTCATTCAATTTAGGAGCTCTATTAATTTATACGGTACAAGTTATATATAAATATTAAACATATTGTATTAAATAATTTCAACTTTATTAATTTACTAACTTCATTTGTTGATAATTTTAACGTTATTGGTAAAAGATATATAAATATTAAATATATTAAATTATATAATTTTTAAAATATAAAAATTTACTTTTATTTTCTCTCCTCTAACCTTTGCTTCCTAAAATTATTTTATTCACTTCACAAAAATATTTATAATATTTTGTTATTATGTAATTTTTTATATAAATATTAATTATGAAAAAATTAATTTATTTTACTAATTCATATATCATATAAAATTAAAATACATATATTATTAAAATTAATTAATATATAATTATTAATATAGTTGTGATATATGAAAAATATATAACAATGTTGTATATGTTGTGATAACTAATTTGATCAAAAATATATTTAAGATTAATATAATTTAATATATTAAAATAAATTTTTAAACAATAACTATTACACGAATTTGTACTAAAATTGAAAATCAATTTTGAATGATAACTTTGTAGTTGAATTCAAATTATTAATTCGTTGTTACATAAAAATTATGTCAAATATTTATTATTACATAACAAAATTTAACTACTAATAATGACTTCAAATATATGTATTATGAATTTTATCAATATACACATATGTTTAAATAGTTATATAATATTATGTTATTTGTTAATTTTAATGTGTTGTTATAAATTAATAAAAAAGTGACCATTTATAAAATAAGAAATAATTTTAATTAGGTAAAATAAATCGAAGTTATTGTTTCAAATCGTTGATCACGGTTCTCAAATTTTGAAACTTTAACCGAATTGTCCTCAACATAGTCACACTTGAGAATAGGACTATCAATTACGGTTCTAAAATCGCCGAATAAAATCAGATTACAATATTTTTGATTTCTTTAAATATCTTTATACATAAATTATTTATAAATAAATAATACCGTGCATAGTACGAGTGCAATAGCTAGTTACTAATTAAGTACGTAGAGATAATAACATAAATTGAACTTTTACAAATTGTAATACTAGCTCGACTTCAACTAGCTTGTTTTCTATAATGTATTAACAACTACAGTCTACACAAGCATATATATGTTCACAATTTAATGGCAAATAATATAATTCTCCTATATATTTGGATAAGTACATATGGTACTCACTACTCGATATATACAGAAACATAATATTGATGAGTGATGACTGTATGAAAGTATGTATGTGAGCTAGTTTGAACCCTTCTATATCTAAATACGAAAAATAATTATAAGATTTAATAAAAACACACACACACGTATATATGCATGTAATCTCATAACTATGAAAAGTGAAGCAATTGGGCAAACAAAACACAACACAACAAAATAATTAAAACAAAACATATCTAGCTAGTAGGCTAGAGGAGGAATGATCTGATCACAATTTAACGTGAACAGGACTGACGTGATAACAAATATAGCGGACACTGGGATCGGGTTTCTGGACTGGCCAAAGCAGGCGCCCAACGGGCGTTCGGGGCCCAGCGCGGTCCTCCTGCGCGCAGCGATTTTATTTCGGCTTGTTCTCCCTCGTTTGAACTCTAATTTTGGATCCGTTTGCGGCTCCGTACTCCTATTGATATGAACTTTAATCCTATGCTATCCAAGCTTCATTGTTACAAATCCATTTCGCGCCAATTTCCACACCAAAAAACCTACATGCAATTATGAAAACCGAGCGTAAATACGAACCAAAATAGATATAAAATGAACCTAAAACTATGAAACGAGACGACATGTATTGGATATATTTTAAAGATTTGATCTTATCCTGGAATCTCCTAAAGATATATCCAAGATTCTACACAAGATATATTTGGAATTAATTAAAGATATACGCAAGATCCCAATTATCTTGGGAGTCAAGCAACTACCTTAGGGTTTGTGTACACCTTATATATTCAACCCTATATATTCAGACGATGGACATCTACTTCCATTATCACTCGAGTGGATATTATTATCAACATATCAAGGGATAATCCTAAAGGATTGCATATTATAAGGTAGAGTAGTCTAATGAGAGGTTAGTCCCAATACACTATAGAAGAGTGTTGAAGAGTGGAGATAGTTCTTGAGGAAAGAGATGTCCTTACTAGAGTAATTGCTTTTGTAACTCGAGTTCTTTATTAGTGGATTGATCATATTTTGGGTGAGGCCCCTAAAACGTAGGTGTGTTCACCGAACTGAGTTACCAACATTACGTGTTCTTTTTGTGTCTGTATTTATTTGTGTAACTTGTTGCACAAACTGTTTCACAATTTACAACATAACATATCAGTTAGGGGCCTTAACTGGTGATCTGGGCTGTTTCCCTCTCAACGATGAAGCTTATCCCCCATCGTCTGGTGGCCGACCTTGACCCTTGTTATTTTGAGATCATATCCAGTATTTAGAGTTTGCCTCGATTTGTTACCGCTCTTGCGGCCCGCACCGAAACAATGCTTTACCCCTAGATGTCCGGTCAACTGTTGCGCCTCAACGCATTTCGGGGAGAACCAACTAGCTATGGATTCGAGTGGCATTTCACCCCTAACCACAACTCATCCGCTGATTCTTCAACATCAGTCGGTTCGGACCTCCACTTAGTTTCACCCAAGCTTCATCTTGGTCATGGATAGATCACCCAGGTTCGGGTCCATAGGCAGTGAAAATTATCCTATAAAGACTCGTTTTCGCTACGGCTCCGGTGAGTTCCCCTAACCAAGTCACTGCCTATGAGTCGCCGGCTCATTCTTCAACAGGCACGCGGTCAGCTCTGGCCCCTCCCACTGCTAGCATGAGATATACAATTTCAGTGTCTATATGTATATAGAATGAAAATATATAAAATTTTAAAATATGTAAAAGAAAATATAATGATATTACTCTAAAATTCAGTGGACAAATAATAAATAGACAAGTGTCAAACTGAATAAGAAAAATTGATACGGAAATATTATAAACCCTATATATTAAGTAAATTGATAAGGGAATAATATATTACTAAAATAAAATTTCCATAAACCTGTATCCATCATCCACACACATACATTATCACATTTGTATGTATATAGTGGCATTTGGTGTATATGAATATATTTTATGTGCTAAAACTGTATTTGTACCTAAACTAGAATGAGTGGGAAGGGAATAGAAACCAATGAGAAAGTGACGCGAAGAGATAAGAGGTGTGAGGTCGACATCAGTGCGCCACGTGGACGAAAGGAGTAGTCAATTCCTCCTCCACCGACCGACCACACCTTTGCCTCCATCCACATGCATACCCATTAATACATTCAATTCATTATACATAACACAACACATCACTCTCTCCTCTCCCACACTAATTAATTACTGCATGCATTCCCTAATCACGTCCATCGCTAATTGCTAATTACACACACATCCCATCAACATCAATTGTTTATTTAAATATTTACATGTCACTGTAGATAAATGGACAAATCATATATAGTACATGCTGCAAGAACCACTATGGTCTATGTACAAGGTCACTCCATTTTGTGCAACCACTATATATATTACTCCACTTACGTCCCAATAAGAGGTTCCTTTTTCTATTCTTAATTAGCATCAAATAGGACAATATATTCCAACTTCAAAATTATTTTACCTATATAGCTCATCATTTTCTATGTATCACGATTTTTTCTTAATCGAAAAGCTACAACCTACATTATGGCTAAAAAGGAAAGCAGGGGTACATGGGAATTAGGATATTGATATTTCCATCTTAAACGTGCTGTCAAGGCCGACTAATTCATCAAACATAATTAAATATTATTAGTACTAATTAGCAATTTTTTAACTTTAGAAACGAGAAAAGAACTGATGATATATCGATGATGTTAAATGCATTTAAGTATAAATTAAAGAGAGGCATTTATGATATTATAGTACTATATATAATATCTGCAAATAATCCGTAACCCACCAGCACAATTATTTGTAAATCGTTTACAGTTTGAGCACCAAAATGTAATCACAAAACAAGAAAAGTATGCACACACCATACCCAAAACACCTAATTAAGTGACTTTCGCTCAAAAAAGAGAAATAAAATTTACAATTTTCGAAAAGAGAAGAAGAAGAAAAAAAAAAAAAAAAGGATCCAATTAATATGTGATATTTAGAGAGATTATGGTGTAGTGAAACAAAACAATAATCATAATTAGAGGGAAAGGAGGAAATTAGTACTCTCCACTAGGGAAGATAATTTAGGGATTGGTCGTTGTCAGTCCAGTCTGATTGGCTCCAATAAGTAGGATCCACGCCAGCCGTTAGATCGAACAGCCCTTCATCTCCGCCATCACTATCACCCACGCCGCTTCCCCACTCCACCGCCGCCGCCGCTAGACCGTCGGTGCGAATATCTTCCATCTTCAGCTCATCCACCTTCATCGCGCTCCGATTCTCTGCCGCCGTTGTCTGGCTCATCGGCGGCTCCCGCGCGTACGACGACGTCTTAGCGATGTCGATCCCCATCATCAACTCCTCCGATGACGTCATCAGGCTGGTGAAGCTCCCGATCTGCGAGGAGAAGATCTGTCCGTTCGATGAAGGGTGATTAACCAACGGCTGTCGATCGAGGCTAGGGTTTGACAGGGGGTTCACGTTGGAGAAACTAGCGTCGGAGAAATTGTACATCACGGTGGAGTCCGACGTCGTGTAGATCGGCGCCGAGCGTTCTTCAGCAGCCACGGCGGCGGCGGCGGTGGTTAGGCTGGAGCTCTCGCTGCTGGAACTCTTCTGCGCGCTGGATTTGGTTTCCTCCGGCGCGTCATCGGCGGCGGAGGGAGCATTGGTCCGAGGCTTGGAGCGTTTGGCTTTGCGGCAGCCGCCGCCGACGGGGACGTTGCGGAGGACCCCCCCTTTAGTCCAGTAACGGCGGCAGCTCTTGCAGAAGTGGCGCGGTTGAGAGAGGTTATAATTGTTGTAGTAGCAGAACTTGGTGTTGGGCGAGTCGCAGCGCGGGCACTTGACTGCCTGGTGGTTGAGTGGCCGCAGCCGCCTGTCTCCGACGCCTATATACCTCCCGCCGCCGCTTCCGTCTCCAATGGCGTGAATATCTTGCATTCTGGAGGATTTTAGCTGGTCTAAGTTTGGGAGCATCCAGTTCTGTGGCATTTGCTAAACTGGAGAAGCTCAGTGCTAATTGAGATGCGAGTCACTCAACTCTCTCTATCTCTATCTCTCGTCTTCCCAAAACAAATATCCCAGCAAATATTCTAATCCCAATATTTTAAGAGACGAAATGAAATGACTGTATTGCCCTGTGAAGAATTAATAATTAATTAAGGTGTTATTAGCAGTAAAGGTAAAATTGGGTAGATAAAATAAAATTACAAGTTAGAAGTGAAGTGAGTGCATAAGTATAAATTAGAGTTAGTTAATTAAGGAGGAGGGTAAATCGTAAAAGAAAGAAAAGATGACACGTGTGGAGAGGGAGATAGTGATCAGGTGTTGTCGGCCAATGTTGGCGAAGGGTGCATGCGGTCGTTGGTGTCAGATACAACTGATTCACAACTCGCCACGTCGATCTACTGTTGTCTCATTTGTTAGCACAATTTTACTTACTTTAATATTCCATATCTTTCCACAAACACATTCTGTTACTGCTATTTATTTCCCACTTTACACACGCCACTCCATCTCTCAATTTTCACCTTTTTCTTCCTTAGAAACACTACTAATAGTAATCCATAGTTTTAAGAATCATAGTAATTATTTTCCACGTTTTCGAATCGCTTCACTAGCATGATAGATATATACCAAGTGGTATACTACTAATGCATAAGTCCAATGTAATAAATCTCGGATCTTAAGTTCGAGTCCCAAATGAATCTAAATTATTTATATTTTTTGTTAAATAAATCTTAATTAAATTTTATATTATATTATAAATTATATAACTTTTACTATTTTATATTTAATAAATATTAAATTATACTCTAATCAAGAAGATAAATTTTGCATAAAAAATAAAAGAAAATAATTTTACATATACTCTCTAAAAATATTAGAAAACACATATAAAATAATAAATTCCATATTGAAGGGATAAGATTTATACGAAAATTAGCTTTTAATAAGTACTGTTGATTTAAATGATTTAACAGTTCATATTTATTTTTAATTAATTCATAATTATTTATTTTTATTTGATTTCTTTCCAATTTTTTAAAATATAAAAATTTTACTTTTTTTAATCTTTATGTCAAATATCTTGTAATTGACTTTTAGAGGGACGAAATGAATAATAAACTCCAAATGCAGGGTTGTACGTTAAATTGGAAAAATAAGAAAATGCTTCCACAACTTTTAAACATGCATGTTTCTATAGTACATTAATTAATGGGTAAATTGTGTAAAATGCCCTTTTTCCTAACTAATAGGTGTAAACTATCCTATTTTGTAAATATGGATGTAAAGTGTCCAATTTATGTACATTGGACAATTATACCCTTTTCTTATCCATCTTTTAATTAAAACCATTTTTAATACCTAATTTCAATCAACAATTATCAGGCCCATCACACTTCCGTATAAATAAATTCTATATTAATACCAACTTTCATACCTTCTTTGACCAATAAGCTGTCGGGTCGTATCCACCGGAAGTTTTAGGGACCACGTCCAACCACCAGGAACACCTTATGGTTTCCAGACGCAGATTCCTTCAACAGCTCACAGCACAGCCCTCGTTCGTTTCCTACCCGGGGCGTATAAGTATTTGGTTGGTAAAAATAAGGAAAATATAAATCCAGAAGAGGATGAACAAAAGCCCAAATCTTATTAAGGAATTATAAATATGTATTACATATTAATTTTAATCTCCTTTAGGGAGGAGACTAACTTGTTTAGCTACCTATGGTAGCAAGAACTACTATCATAAACTAGAAAGAAGAAATATTACAATGTTTATTTTGAAGAAAGCTGAGGAGAATTTTCGATGATCTAAACTCTCTCCAAATGCTCGTTTATATAGAAGGCTGGAGGCCTTCCCTTCCCTGCATTATTGCCTCGGATCCTTATCTTCTGAATGATGCTTCTTCACGTGAAGCTGGGTCCAGATAAGGCTGCCGACACAAACATTTCTTAGTGGTTGGACCCCTTCTTTGAATTAGTGGTCCATCTTTAACTTTTATTCCACCGACGATTCTTTTCTGGGTGGAATGTCTCTTTCTGCCACCCACCTTTGTCGTTTTCTTTTTAGTGGGTGCCTCTCCTTCACATGCTTTCTTTGTTTGAAAGCATCTTCTCTGTTCCCCTCACATGGCTCCTTTAGTTTTGTCGACCATGTTCCTTTTTTGGAGGGGCCCTTGTGACTCGTCCTTTCTGGGAAGAATTCTTCTCCCCATACTCGTTTGCTCGAAATTTCTTCTTGTCTTGCTTAGGCAAGAATCCTTTCCCGAACTCTGGTTCACGCTGTGCTGAGCAATCCGAACAAATTCGAGATTCCCAATGGCCAACATGAGCCATATTACAGAACTTGCGATGGGTCTCTTTGCTCATCGCCATCTTATTTTCCCACAGAAGAGTTCTTTTTCTCTCGAACGCCTCTTCTGCAAACTTGGTTGATTTTCCTGTCATAGTATTTAACAGGAAGGTTCCATTTGCTGAGTTCTGGAAGAACTTAAATGGAAACTTGACTTTGTCCATCTCCGTGAGACAGACCCACAATCCCCATGCTCGCCTAGTTGTGATTTGATCATCAGAAATGGCTGCAATCATGGGTACCTCGTTGGGTGGCGTCTTAACCTGGTTGAAGACATCCATCCTAGGTCGTCTGAGCCTTATATAGTGAAAAGCCTCATGACTCCCTTTTCCTGCTGGTTCTGGAGCTGCACTAATGAAATATAGCTCCAAAGTATCACCTCGGCAAAGTGATTCATTATTTGCCCAGGTTTCGTGCACTGCTTCCTGTATCCATCGAGGCAGACTCGAGATTTCTGGAAACGATGGAGACATAGTATAAACAGAGGCGAGTGCCCCAAATTCATACCATTGCTTGACCTCATGGGGTTTTGATCCTGGCATCATCCACACCCTTGGATATTTTCCTGAGACATCAACCCTACTAGTATTAGGATTGATATCCCTTCTCGTGAGTAGTTTCTCCCATTTCGCCTGGTAGGCCTGTTCAAAAGAGGAGAAAATAATCTTATTAATATTAATCTCAGATTTGCCTGTCAACGGCCTGAGACTAATCTCTCCCTCTTTTTCCCCAGAGGTGGAGGGTTGACATGATGGTTCAGGCGGTGAATCCTTCGCATCATCTTTTTCTTGGGCCAGTGGTTCAGACTCCACTGACTTAGAACTCGCTCGAGGGGTATTTGAATCTCCTTCTACCGGTTTAGGTGCCGGAACACGAAATTCTGCTATTTCCAGAGTTTTTCTGGAAGCCCGCAGGATTGGCTTTTCCAACGCCGACCCTAACTGAGTATAGGTCAGCAGACTGGCTCGTATCCTACCGGAGACTTTCGTCTTATCGGTAGTTTGTAATTTCCCCATTTGTTCAGCATGGAGAGTGCATTCTTCCCATTCTTCCAAAAGCATTTCCAAATTTTCTCGGAGATGCCTCTGGGCTAGGATGATGGAACTGATCTCAGCTGGCTCCATCTCTTGTCAAAAAATCTGCAAGAATATTTTCATGAGATTTTACTACAACAATATCATAAACATAATATTGACATAAAGCTTGCCATCTAATTAATCTAGCCTTTTCAGGCTTTGATTCAATTTTATTTCTTAGGAAAGCTTTAACCTGTGTATTATCAACTTTTAAAGTAAATTTCTTTGCTAATAAAAATAAAGGCCATTTCTTAAAGGCCTTCACAACTGCAAAGAATTCCTTCTCGTTGATATGCCATCTGATGGCCTCACTTTCTGCGAACAAACCACTACAATATCTGCAGGGTTCTTCTCCATATGGAGTGACTTTCATTAGTACTGCTGCCCACCAATGATCACTCGCATCTGTGTAGAGGACTAGATCATCCTCATCCTGTGGAATTGAAAGCTTTGGGAGTTTTTTACATTCCTCCTTTAGCCTTTTCATTCCTTGTCGATGCTCTTCCGTCCATATAAACGGAACATCTTTCTTTAGTAGATTACTAAAGACCTTCCTGTGTTTCGCCAGATCTTTGATAAACATTCCGGCGAAATTAACAACTCCCATAAAACTCTGAAGTTGTTTCTTCTCTTTCAATGTTTCTGGAAAATCCTGGACCTTTTGCACAATATGATCCTGCAAAGTTATTCCAGACTCATCAATCTCTATTCCCAAAAATTCTATTTTTTGGGTAGCAATTACTGCTTTCTTTTCAGATAGCACTAATCCTTCCTTGTAACAGGTATCTGCAAATAATTCCAGATGCTTTATATGTTCATCCATATCTTTTGATGTTATCAGGATATCATCAATATAGACAAACATAAAAGAAAAATAATCTTTAAAAAGATTATCCATCTTTCTCTGGAAAATCTGGGGAGCATTTGCTAACCCCATTGGCATTACGTTCCAAACAAAATGCCCTTGTGGTGTTGAGAAAGCTGTAAGCTTTTTACTCCCTTCCTCCATGCGAATCTGATAAAACCCTGATTTGCAATCAAACTTTGAGAAGACCTTAGCATTCCTTATGCAGTTAATAAGGTGATCTCTACTTGGGATAAAATATCCATCAAACTCTAGAATATCATTAATCCCTTTATAATTAATGACAAGTCTAGGTTTACCTCGCTTGATCTCACCATAATTCCTTACCAGAAATCTTGGGCTACTATAAGGAGAATTAGCTGGCTCGATCAACTTCATATCAAGATGTTCCTTGATAATAACTCTCATATCCTTCTGATCAATCAAGTTCATCAGGATTGGTCTGAACCTTACGAACTCGTGCACCTTTTCCGGCTTCACCGTTAAGGTTGCCTTGAGTTGGTTCCTATCCCACCAGGCCAAAGGATTCTCATTGTAGCATCTCGAGATCTTCCTTTTGACATCTGCAAGGGACACCTGCATTTCAACCTTAATTTCTTTGTTAGAAATCAAAGCTGCCTTAAGGATATGGATTTCCTCATCCTGCAGATCATCCTCCCGGATACAGCTAAGCACTGCTTCGCTGAACCTCCTTTGATCCTTCATCTTTGGTTGACAAAGTTTACCTTCATCATTCAGATCACCACGCTTGCTGCGAAAAGCTACTAGAATCTGTCGATTAAACGCCTTCCTCAGTCTCTGAACAATGATTTTATGCTCACAATTGGTTGTGAACACTAATCTTCTTCGCTCATTGTCCTGCGTGTATCTTTTGAACATCTGTAGGAAATTATTTCCTAACAGAACATCAGCTCCTGTATCATGAAAATAAATTGGTGGAGTTTTAACCTTATACCAAGGTGTTTGTCCCGCTCCTCCAATTAGTATTTCCACTTCTTTTACTCCTTTGGATAAGAGTAAAATTCTTTTAGAGAAATCTCTGCCAGCAATTTGAGGTAAAGTATCCTCAATTTCTGCTGGGAAAATTCCCCTTCTTGCTGTACATATTCCTGCACCTGAATCAATATAGGCCGAGAAATATTCTACCTTATATTGTTCATATAACACTCCTACTGGAATGTATATCGAGAAGGGACTCGTCATACGATTAAGAGTCGTCTTTCCTCTATCGTAATCATCATCCCCTAGTCCATCTGTTTCCAAGGCTTGAATCTTTCCAAAAAGTCCCATCCTAGAATCAGAACATCTTCTCGTCCTGCTCTCCCTTTAACCTCTACGATAAAACCCCCAAGGTCAAGGGTTCCATTGTAATGGTTTACTTCCGGTTGCGGGAGATAATACAAGACACTACATGGAAAATTATTTTCCCATCTTGTAGTATCAAATCTTGTTGTCATCCCTCTCCACCCTTCTGGACACTTCAGATTAGCTGAAACCTGAGTTTTCCATGGGACTTGGGGTTGACCTTCCTGGATGAGTCTCCTTCCAAAAGGTTGAGATATAATTCTATCTCCTTGGAAGGATAATCTTCCTGAGCTTATCTTAAGACTTTGATCATGTCTTATGACAGGCCTCTCTTGTATTCGAATGTTGACTTCCCTTTTCTGCGGAATCTCCATTCTGTCGGGACCAATTGCTGTAGTCACCTTCTTGAAAATATCAGGTATCTCGATAAATGGCTTTCCTAAGAATAACTCCGTATGATGGGAGTTAGAAAGTGCATACGAAATCTGATATGTTATCGAATAAGGGGTATTTCCCTCATCCAATAGCTCCTTTCTCTTGAAGTCCTGATAAAGAGTCAGAGCTTTACTGAAACCCGAGTCGTTGAGATTGTAGGCAATTTTGGGATAGACAATCCCCACGACTTGGCCTGCACAAAGATTCCCCGAGATGGTTCCCATCACCGAATCTTGTAGGTTTCTGATCCTCCTATCACATATAGCTATGTCGATTGGAGTATCAATTCCTGTGAACATCGTGGATTTGAGCACCAGTTGTATTGCCCCGATATGAATCCATCTCATCTTTTCGGCAATCTCTGGTTTAAGTTTTTCCAAATCCTCACGGATGTCGCTTGCTAGAATCAATTGCATCTCCACTTGATTCCCAGTAAACTCGATCGGAAGTGACATCTCTCGTCTAGTGATTCCATAGACGATATGATGCTTCCTTCTTCCTAAACTGAAATTCCTCAGTACTTCGTCTAGGTTGCTGGCATTAAAACCTTGATACTTCTGAACATTCAAAGTTTTCTTCATGATTTTCTCGATCAGGTTTGGCGAGATCATCGTTCGACTAGAGAATCCAGTCCGATCTTCCCTCTCCTGATGACAAGATTCTGCTTCAGTCTGAAGATTCTGTAGATCCATCAGAATCCTCATCCTTACTAAGAATCTCTTCTTGCTCGTATATACTCTCATCTGAGGGTATATCTTCAAATTGGTACACTTGTACCAAATCCTGATAATATATGGCATCTTTGATGTCTGGAGTAGACTCGAACTTATGCATGCCTCTTTGCTCGTTATCTGGACAATTTGTTGAAATATGCCCTCTTGCCCCGCACGTCCAGCAGTTACAATCTTTAAAACTTTCATTGGCTCTAGTTTGAGCTCTTCTAAAAGTTTTCTTTGCTGGAGTCCTGGAACTGGATCCTTGGAACGAACCCCTGCTTCTGGCTGGTCCGCTTCTTTCTCCAGTTTTGTATGATCTAGCCTTCTGTCTAGACCACATCGTCCTTGGCTTCCAAGATCTTTCTCTTGGATTTCTTTCTTTGGAATAGGGTTGGTACCTATTCTTTCGTCTTTTGGTTATTGATGGCTCGCCTCCAATAACAACTGGAAGATCATTATCTTCACAGTTCAGGTGAGCTGCTTTGTTAATTCTTCGCAGCTTCTTCAGGTTTTTCTGAGCAGTGGCTTGTTGACACCACTCTGAAAGCTTTTGATGTACATAAGACATCCTCTTGGCGATGCTATCACTGCCCTTGGGGATATAATCTCTTATCATCATCTCCTTCCATGGGCTCGGAAATTTTAAGAAGAAAATCTCCTTCGCGATAGTCTCATCAGCTTTTGACTGATGCTGGTAGATCGTAAAGAGCTGAAGAAATTTATTGAGCGCCTTTAGATCCAAGACTGTAAGTCTTAGATTATATAACGCCAATAGATACTTTCTTCTTTTCTCTCTATTGAATCCCTCGTAGTATCCTTCTCCGATGAAATGGTCTTTGAAGAGGACACTCATTCTTCGGATAATCTCCGAGTAGGATTCCACCTCGAAGCATTGATTTCTTACTTCGAGGTGTAATCCTTCCCAGGCGATTTTTACTACGCCTGCGAGACTAGTTTCAAGAATCTTAACCAGTCCTTCTTTGTTAACGTCGAGAGTAGCTGCTGCAATCCGCATCGCTCCTCCCCACTCGTCGATCACTGATTCTCGATCTTTGAAGCTGACTTCATCAAGATCAAGCATTACGCCATATGGATGGATGGGATCCAGGGTAGCCTTTCCAACCGGGGAATCTTGGATTCTGGGTTGTCGTCTCCTTCTAGTTCTCTCCATCAGTATGGCCTCGTCTGGTACCGTTGCGGTATATGATGGTCCAGCATGGAAATCACGAGCTTCTCTCATGAGTTCTTCAGGTGGTGGTGGTACTTGCTGATTTAATGGCACGGCCGCATGTCCCTCCACCATCTGGTGTTGGTTCATCTTGAGATCAACCACCTTCAGGTTAGCAAAAGATTCTGCTAACTCTTGTAGATCTTCAAGTCCGATTCTTTTAAGGTTACTCATGATTTTTCACCTTGAAATAATCATACATATCTTTCCACTTGAGGATCTTTTCCTTTATCCTTCACTGGTATCGGATATTTTGGCCCTTCGGGGAATAGCATCCGGTTCCTTCTTTCGGGAAGAGATCTGTTCTCCAATTGGCCAACTCGACTCTGAATATCTTGCAAGATGGTTAGTATCTCATCTTGTTGTTTTGATATTCTTTTTATCTCCTGGGGTACATTAATTAGGCGGTTGCCATAATTTTGTACCGTCTTCTGGATCTCCCTTAAATCAACCGAGAATTTTGATATATCGGGGTCGATTTCTCGGAAGACCGGAGTGAACTCCCTCCTGTCTTGACTCATTAGAAATGGGTTGAATGTCCCATTTCCATTTGCTGGTTTACCTCTCTTTGTAGAGAGAGGTTTTTTGTTTGCAGATCTTGGTATCTGCGCATCATAGTGATGATCCGTGACTGTTCATCTCCGGATACAGGACTATGAGTCCTTTCGTCCAATTTGGAAGCCCAAAAGAAAAATTTCTCTTGGTGTTGTCTATCCATAATCTCCAATATTTGGAGAAAATTCCTGTAACCAAAGCATCTCGGACAAGAGTCCGGATCCATATGTTCTTGGAGTCTCCTCCGTTAGGGGAAAATTAAATGCAATAAATAAATATAATTCCTTAATAAACCTAGGGCTCTGATACCATTTTGCTGAACCTGGATAGTCGATTGAAATTAAAACGTTATATATCTTAAAGAGTATTATTTTGTCAAAAATTTCCAAAACATTAGTACGTGGCATTGTTAAAGACCAGACCCACTGTCCGATAAAGGGAATCAGTATAGGGTACGAGGAATATTTCCAGCCGATATACTAAGAAGTCTGGATTTCTTTAAACATATAATACCTCAAAATGATTTTTTAACTAATAAAACAAATAATCAGGGGTATAGTGGTCTTTTTGGGCATTTTACATACATTTTTACAAAAGAGGGTATTCTACACCTATTAGTTACGTAATAGGGCATTCTTCGCTAATCACCCTTAATTAATTGGTTATTTTTTAAAAATGGGTATTACATTAATTTAAATTATAAAGCTTATGTTTGAATTTGAAATTTGTTGTCTCTAACACATGTACTGAGTACTAATTAATTTGTTAATTCATCTTTATAAAACTATTTGTCTTGTGATACTTTTAATGGTTGTATAATTAATAAAATTGCCCCACACCAATTGTGAATCAGTCGTTTTTGTTTACTAATTTTACTGAATGTGAGTATAATTTAATACTATAAAAATACTCAAATTGTTTAATTATTATGTTAAGAAGACATTTTTGTACTATTTTGGAAAATAATGTGAAAACTATTTATTGTGTTTTTGATATGTTTTTAGTTGATGTTTCTTCGTGTTTAGACTTTAGTTTGTTTTGTTTTCGTATCTTTTTAGTTCATATTACGCCGGTTCTTTGTATTTTCGTGTTTGATGTAGGATGGTGAAATGAGGACGGATGAGAGCTGAATTGGTGCCGATAATGTCGTTAGATGCAATGCCGAGCAAAGCGGAACAAGCCGAAGAGTGCATGGGAGGAGGAACGACTCGAAGGAGGCATACAGGCAAGCCAGTGGGCGCTAGCTATCCAGCGCTCGCTGGAGTGCAGAGTTTCAGAATTTCAGAGAGGTCGGGCCAGCGACTGTTGGGAACCCAGCGGCCGCTAGGCACGCCTAATTCGTGCGCTAGCGAGGGGCAGCCAGCGGCCACTGACTGCGTTTAAATGGCAGTTATCCAGCGGGTTTTAAATAGAAAAAACGAGGCATGTGCTATCTATCCATTGTAAAACTCGAAAATACTCTCAAGAATACATTTTTACTTGCTTTTCTTATATAGTTTGGTAGCTTGGCTTGGATTGAAGTTGTTCTAACTTATATTGTGAAGAATTCTAGTAAGTTCATCTTTATGGATCTTTCTATGGTTTTCTTTTCTATTTCTATGGTTGGCTAGACATTTATCTAGGGCTTGATCATCTTATCTACTATTTAATGCTTTGATTCAATCATCTCTCAGTTGTTTAATCCGTGCTTTATTGAGTTTTCATGCTTGATCAACATGTGCATCTCAAAGATATGGAAATAGATTGATGAATTGTTTCTATATCTCATTTGATTACACAACCTTCCTTTGAAATTAGTAACGTAAGAAGGAGTTCATGTAGAAATTGATATTCTGTTGAGTGTGGTTTGGACACGTGAGTAAAAATCACCGACTAGCTAATGAACATGCAAGTGAGTGGCTAGGCAACATTAGGAGAATTCTATTGAAGCATGATGTATGATTGAATAAAGTGTTAAGTGTAGATTGTAGATTATCTAAGTCCTAGACTTTAATCCACCAATTCAACTTTATTTCTTCGTATTTGTTAGCTAGTTAATCACCATTCTCTTAATCTTATTTAGAGTGTTTAGAAATTGGTTTGTATCATTCAAGTGCTTATGATTAATAGTTTTGCTTAGTCGTCCACGTGATTCGACTAAGGTCAGCTTAGTACGTACTATAAGTCTCGTTTAATTGCGAGAACTTAGACTCACATTTTAAATTGAACTATAACAATTAGCAATCACATGTTCTTCATCCTCAGTAACGAAAATTAAATTCATTAATTGTCTCTCTCTTGTGAGAATCATGTTTTAAATAAAAATCAAAATTAATGCATGTTATATACTCCATTCGTCCACGATAAATGTATCATTATTACTTAAACGGGCCGTCCACAAATAGTGTATCTTTTTCTCTTTAGTACATGGACTCACACACTTTTCAACACAATACATCACATCAAGTTTCAATATTTACAAAATTATCAAGTTTTCTTAAAACTTGTGCCATCTCCTCCATGATGCACTTATCATGGACGGAGGGAGTATTATTTTCATATATAAACAGACGCGAGATGAATAAACCTAAGAGACTATTGTTTTGATTTATTTTATTAAGTTACTCGCAAGAGAACGAGGTCGTTATAGATTAATAAGTTAACCCAAGTCGTATTCTCAAGGAAGACTAAACAAGGCTTCATCTACGTTGTTGAACAGAAAGCAATTAAAGAAATTGGGTTTTTATGATTATTAACTAATCTACTTAATTACCTAGGCGAGTATATTTAAAGGAATTGAAAAAGAATTATTACCTAGGCAAGTATTAAGAAAGCAATTAAATCTTGAATCTAAGAATGTAGAATTTAAGGAAATAAATCTTGACATGCTTCGAATTGATTAATTAACATGAATGGTAGATTGAGAATCAGTAATTGGAAATTAATCACGAAGGAAGTAACAAGAAAGGAAAACATAAAATAAATAAGAAAGCGATAAGAACTCACGAATTAAACAGGAAATTAATGCATTAGAAAAAGTCTTCGGGTTTGAATCACAAACGAATCTATAATGCGAAATCAAAGAACGAACTACGGAATGAAAAATACTAGACTACTGTGTTTTCTCTCGTGGTCTAAAACCCTAGAATGATAGATATCTCAATTAAATCACGAGTGCACTATATATAGGGGGAGAAATCCGTCTGGCCAGCGATCACTAGGGGGTAGAGCTCGCTACCCCCATGATTTGTCTTGAAAAAGTCTCGTGGGGGCTAACGGTCACTAGCCCCACGTTCTGTCCTAGTTTGGTTTAAGGGGCCAGCAGTCGCTAGCCCCATGTTTTGTCCTGGTTCATCCCTTCGAGCCAGCGACTGCTAGGGGCTAGCGGCCGCTAAGCTTGCTCTCTGCCCGAGCCAAGCTTTTTCTCTTCCGTTTCATGTTTTTCGTCCTCGTTTCTCTTCTCGAGCCTTTATTAACTCTGTTTACCAGTTTTACCTAGAATATGAAAATACAACAACAAAAGGATCAACTAGAACGACAAACATATGTCAATATCGACTCAATGTGTGCGAGAAACGAGACCGAAAATGGGTAAAACAATCCCCCACACACAATGTCTTGCTTGTCCTCAAGCAAGTCTAGGCTCAAAATGATACGAAGATTTCAAAACGAGAAACGAGTTCAAATATGCAACAACAATCATATTCATCATGAATGCTTAAAAACGGATCACAAGACTACATACTAATCACTACCACGTGTTTCCCTCGTACATGCAATCTCAATCCGATCAAACTCAAAACATAAGTAGATTCAGTTTTCAATCACTCAAAGCTAGACTTTTATATTTATTCATTCAATTTTCATTTTTTTTTTAAATATCAAATTGCACAAGATTGGTGATGGATAGAACGATGGTCACTAGGTGTGATCTTCGGTATAAACCGAGTATCCTAATGTGGTTTCCCATACTCATTCCTACAACATAGTTTCTTTCGATTTCTGAGAGGAAGAGGGGTAGAATTCTTATCACCATAAGCAACAATTCAAGCGATTCAATTTGATGCCATTCGAGCCAAATTTAGAAAGAGTGGGTTATATGGAAAAAATTCACGAGATGGAAATATTTAGAGGTTATCTAAAGTGTTCTCGTGTGGTTTCTCATGCTCATGGTATCCAAAGGAGCAGAAGCCTCCCAACTCAATCTCACAACAAGCACAATTTTTAAAAACAAGTCTAGCATTCAAGCAATTTCATACCAAATCAACATGTTTGAAGTTATCACATCAATCAATCACAAATAGAGTGCCCCAGGAATCCAAGATCAAATGTAAGGCTCATCACCCAATACAAAAACTCATAATGACAATTCATATCAAAGCATAATCAAACAAGTATCCGTCAAAATCAATCACTAATTATCACAAACTAAGAGGTGCAATTGGACAAGCAAGCATATAAGAACACAATTAACAACACGGCGCATTCTAAAATCATGCACACCCCCCCCCCCAACGAAAAAGAAGCAATGTCCTCATTTCTAAATAAGAACACGAGAGGGAAATGGACTACCCGATAGAGAATGATGCGGTGATGATGATGCTCGATCTTGATTAGAATTCCATACCTGCAAGAGAAACACAAAAACAACGAAACAACAACAAACTAAAACAATTCAACCCAGATACACACAAAAGCAAAACGAAAGAAAAACATACTAAACAGCAGTGAGAAGTCACTGTTGACCAGCGGCGGCAGTGGATGATCATACAGGGCCCAACTAGACCATTGAGCATTGAGCTCGGCCATCTGACGGTTGTTCTCGACATCCTGCTGACACTGTTGAGCCGACTGCTCCTGCACCAATCTCCACAGGCGAGCCTGCTCAGCCATGAGATCATGGGTGTCGTTCACCCGCTGCTCGATCCTCTGTTGGCTCTGAACCATCGAGGAGTTTTGCTCTCCAAAGTCGTGGTAGAAAGTACGCGCCTCGTCGACATATGTCCCAAAGTCCTGGGAGAAGGTGGTGAAGTCCTGGCGGAAAGAGTTGAAATCAGTGCGGAAGGCACCGAAGTCAGAGATCAAAGCCTGGAACTGTGAGCTGAGCTAGTCAATGTTGTCGGTGGAAGAAGAACCGGCGCCATAGTGGTACTGGCTGGATGACGTGCCGGCATACTTTGAAGGAGGGCCGACAGGGAAGAAATCCGACATCTGGGCGTCATCGTACGCATCCTCCTCTGGTATCTCTGGGTTGCCTTCAGGAGGTGGAGGATAAGCGGCCACCACGACGAGCTCACTTGTGTGATTAATCACACACCGGCGGACTGTGGACGGTTGCCACCGATAATCACCCGTGCAAATCCGAGTCTGCTTGAGCTCGGATAGATCAATCCTCATGCAGTATATGGTATCAGCGGGGTCGAGGCGCTCCGGATCGAACACCTCGAAGTGACGAGCAATGGCAGAGATCTCCAAAGGAAGAGTGGAATGATACTGGGTGGTGGCTAACATATTCTTAAACGTGTTAAGAATGTAATAGCCGGCACACACCCGGGTGCCCTGGACTGCACTCTGGAGCAGGAAGAGCTCGACATGATTCACCTTGTTACCCTGCTCCTTGCCGGTGATAGCATAAGAGAGGAATTTGTGCAGAATACTCAACACGTTGTCGCGGATGAAGCCCACCAACATCCCACCGAACTGCCAGTTGTGGAAACCCGTGAGGGCAGTCCACGCAGCATTCGGATTGAAGTGGGATGGTGGGGCTTGATCCCCGACATTTTTGCCATGGAACCCCATAACCCTGCACAGTTGAGATACAGACAAACGACGGGGCACTTCCCGCAATTTAAACGAACAATATGTGAGGTCGGCATGCACCTCAAGTGTAGATAAAAATTCACATGTAAGCATGATAGAACATTTATTGGACATCCTAGCATACTTTGTTTAGCCTCCTTTTGTTCGTCTAAACTTATATTTTCCGTATCTTTATTCATACTATTTTCCCTCGTTCCGTGATGTTTTGACCCGATTTATA
Organism: Leonotis leonurus; assembly: GCA_026898415.1. NCBI lineage: Eukaryota > Viridiplantae > Streptophyta > Magnoliopsida > Lamiales > Lamiaceae > Leonotis > Leonotis leonurus. The sequence continues at coordinate 123,178 of JAPKLX010000066.1, read as the reverse complement.
TTTCATTTTATGTTTCAGGATCATTGGCCTAAACGAGCATCAAAGTTGGAAAAGAAACGAAGAAGAATCGAGAAACGAGGAGAAAATGAAGACAAGTGTCGAGGCACTAGTTAGCAGTCGCGTGACACTCCGCGGCCGCTGACTAAGCCATACGCGCCAGCGGCCGAGTCAGCTGAGGAGCACGCGCCAGAGGAAGTCAGCGGTCATTGACCACGCTCAGGGTGCCTTCTACATCTCGCTACACCCTTCTACATCTCGCTACACCCTTGGTTATGCACTTTAAGCTTATCGGTGCTAATGGCCCTCCCAACCATGAGCCACTCTCACGAAGTATATCGACATCAATGAGTTAAAGGGTGCACCATTCGCCCTCTCTCGCACCGAGTTAGTACCACAAGAGCGAAGGAATTGTGTGCGGCATTATCTAAACGCTCAAGTCACATCCCGAGCATCCAATGCATCTGAAGAACCGGGAGATGCGCATATGGGGGATGATGAAGAAGCTCAGTCCGAGCACGAGGAGGCCGACACTGCTTGGCTAGGTTATAACTACGTGGACACCACCGGCGGATCCGAGTGGGGTACCCAACCTCAATGGGGTACCTAGTCACAATGGGGCGGACAGTCTCAGTGGCGTGCCCAGTCTCAATGGGGCATCCAACCTCAATGGAACGCTCAATGGGAGCAGTTCACCTCCGAGGTCACCACGGGGATACGCGAGATGCGATCTGACATCCGTGACCTCCATACTCGCCTCGACACACAACAACATCAATGGGAAGCACATAACCGAGCGATGGAGGAGCAAAACTGGCTACTCCGGGAGATGCAACAACAATGGTCTTCTTGGACCCTTGGCGGCACACCCACCCACCCTCCTCCCGACCAACAGTGGGCTTTTGTCTCACTGTTGAGGTACCTTTATCGTTTTATTTTCTTTTTCGTGTGAGTGTGTTTTCGGCTAACTTTTGTTTTTCCCCTTTTTTCTTAGTTTGTGTTTGCAGGTTTTTCTTTCCGTTTGTTGTTCCGAATGCTGCATTTTAGGGACGTTTCTATATCCCTACTCTCTAGATCTTTACTTTCCGCAATGAGGGCATTGCTCAATTTTTGTAGGGGGGAGGGGTGTCTTTTCATGCGTGTATTCGTCGTTTTATTTTAGTGTCGTTTAAGCATACAAAATCTTGATTGTTTTAGAGCTACTTGGTCTTGATACATCGTGGGTAAATCGAAGCATGACTTATGTTTGAGATGAGACGTAATTTGAATTCCTTGATTGATTGGAGTTGATTTATGTTGTGAAACGTAGATGAACTAAGAAGGTGTAGAACATATGACCGGATTGTAGATCTTAGTAGAACGATTAAAATAGTGATGCATGATGATATAAATTGATTGATTCAATTGGCTAGTTGTTTATGACCACTTGTTGCGTATCTGTGGTTTATTAAATGAACTTTGTCAAGAGGTCTCTGCTCCTATGGGAACCATGAGCACGGAAAACCGTGTGAGGATACATTAGGGAACCCCTAATTATTCACACCTCGTGACAATGACCATATAACTTGATATCGTTCTAAGTAATTTTCTTAAAGTTCTTGAAAAATAGGAATACAAAAGGATTCTACCCCACTCTCTTAAATCAAAAATACAAATTTATAAAAGAGATGGGTATGGAAAACCATACCGGGAAAACCCGAACATTCGGAGTACTCACCTGGTGAATATTGTCCTTAATATTCCTCATGTTGAAAAGAAAGTAAAGAAAAGAAAAGATACGCTATTTAAGATGGATAAAAACTCTAGCCGTTTATGTGATCTCAATAACATCTTGTGCACCATTATTTTGCATTGTTCGAATTGATTATAATCTAGTCTAGATGGTCTACTTGCTTCTAAGATCTCTATGTGACGTGATGTGATGATCAATTTTGGAATGATTTGAAGTCTTGTCAAGAATGCATGCTGTGATTAGATTTTTCCCCTAGCGATAGTTTAGACTAAGTTATGCTTGAGGACAAACAAAGTTTTGTGTGTGGAGGGGTTGTTTAGCCTCCTTTTGTTCGTCTAAACTTATGTTTTTCGTATCTTTATTCGTACTATTTTCTCTCGTTTCATGATGTTTTGCCCCGATTTATATTTCATTTTATATTTCAGGATCATTGGCCTAAACGAGCGTCGAAGTTGGAAAAGAAACGAAGAAGAATCGAGAAATGAGGAGAAAATGAAGACAAGTGTCGAGGCACTAGTCAGCGGTCGTGTGACACTCGCGGCCGTTGACAAGACCATACACTCCAGCGGCCGAGCCAGCCGAGGAGCACGCGCCAGAGCAAGTCAGCAGTCGCTGACCACGCTCAGCGGTCGCTGACTTTGCTGCTAACTCGGGGCCATTGCAACCAACTCTAGATTGGCACGGAGCCACTATTTCGAATTCTTGTTCTAGTTTTGAATTCTTTCGAATTCTTGTTCTAGTTTTGAATTCCATATTTCGTTTCGTAATTCTTTTGAATTCAATTTCCAAGTTATTACTTTTCCTAGAGTATATTTAATTCGCTTTCTTAGATTAGATTTATTTCGCTATCTTAGATTAGATTTGAATTGCGTTTCTTATTTACATTCTTTGCCAAGATATAATGCTTCAAATCAAATCCTTTTTATTGCTTTCCGTTTATGAACAAAGAATCGAATTTCCCTGTTAAGTCTTCCTTGAGAATACGACTTGAGTTGGCTTACTATTGCTAGATGACCTCGTTCTTGCGAGTGACTCAAAAAATTTCAGTCGAATCATACTTCTTTAAGCCTACACATCAAGATATCTTTCGATTTCGCCAACACAATGCATACTATTCAACAAATTCCAATCTAAAGTATGTGGCGGAGTTACCTCATGTCGGTTCCACCGTTCGTAAAATTGGCCCTCCAATTCGGTTTGAATGAGGAAGACTCTTGGAGTAGGTCCTTGGGTGCCTCCGGTGCCGGTTGGGATGAGCTCGCCGATTTTTCGCCGACACGATGCTTGGTACGGGCCATGGAAGGTGATAATCGGAGAAGTGGAGATCGCCAGAAAAGGTTCGCCGGGGAAGTTCGCCGAAACAAGGTGCGTGAGGGTGAAGGCGGGAAGACACCGGTGGAAGGAATGTCCGGTGAGTGGAGGTGAAGTGTTGTGGTGATGGAATTGGGGTTGGAGAAGGTGAAGTTAGGGATTTGAAAAGAGAAATTAGGGATTTTTTGGTGAAGGAGGTGGTGGGGTTGAAAATTGAAGGAAAGAGATGGTGGAGATGGGTGATGTTGATGGTGGAAGAGATGAGAGGGGATGATTGGAGAGGGAGATGGAGGAAATTGATGGGAAATTGGAGAGGAGATGAGAAAGGCGACGGGTAGGAGGGAGGAGAAGGAGAAGGAGATGAGAAATTGAGTAAGGCATGAGATTGATACCAGCACCTAAATCGAGCATACCTGTCACAGTCTTTCCATTTTTTAGAGCGATGGTGATGACAAAACTACCTGGATCTGGCAGCTTTTGTGGAAGAGGTTGCTGCATGATAGAGCTGGCTACCTCGGACACCATCACTGACTCATCGTCTGCAAATCTCCTCTTCTTGGAGGCTAGCTCCTTGAAGAACTTGAGGTATGCCGGTACGTTGCGGATAACATCAAGAAGTGACAAGTTCACGTGCACTTGGGACAACATCTTGTAACAATCAGCGAACTGCTTCTCAAGCTTCTCATTTTTCAGCTTGCTCGGAAAGGGAATCGGTGGCTTATAGGGATTTGCCGTCTTATGCAACTGAATGGTTGGCTCTTCCGGCTCCTTCCCTTTCTCAGTTTCCCTCTCTGCTCTATCTCCATCAGCTTCCGGTAACTCCACCCGGTTATCCACTTGCTTGCCACTACGTAAAATAGTAATGGCCTGTAGCTGATGTGCCGAGTGTCCCTGGTATCTTTCCTATCTGATGTTGCTGCTGCATCTGGTTTATAGCCCCTGAGATCTGCCCCACTTGGCTCTCGAGACGTTTGATTGTAGTCTCTTGAGCCTCCCTAGCCAACTTGCTTTCTTGCATGAAAGCTGTCAGACTATCTTCGAGAGATGGTTTGAGTGGTGCGGCTGCTCGCGGTGCAGGCGGGAAAGGTGGCTGGAACTGGGGTGGTGGCTGCTGAAAGTGTGGTGGAGGTGGATAATACCCTTGCTGAGGCGGGTAGTAAGGCTGCTGAGGTGGGTAGTACTGCGGTGGAGGTGCTCGTCGGGGAGGAAAGTGTGATCCTTAACCCTGATTCGGCCCCTTCCACGTGGAGCTGTTCTGCGGTCTCCATCATGTAATCTACTAGACTGGATGCTGCTCGTATGGTGGGTGTGGTGGATATCCCTGGGCGGCGTACACTTCTGCCTCTCGTCATGAGTGAGATCACCACAAATCGGACACGGCTCAGGCGTTGGCTCGTGCTTGGCCACTGCAGGGGCCTTGCTCATCTTCAACTCTTGCAGCTCTCTCATAATATCAGTCATCTGCCTCTTCAAGTCAGGTCTCACTCCGATCTCCCTAACCTCTACTCTCTTAGATCGAGAGGTTTTCTGCTGTGAGTTGGTAGGTAGAGTCTCGAAAATTTCTACTGCTTCTTCAGCTATCTTCTCAGATATGTTTCCTCCAGCTACTGTATCCACCATGAACTGTTACGTATGCTGCAAACCGTTGTAGAAGATTTGCCAAAGGAGCTCGGGCACAATCTGGTGGTGCAAACACTGCTGCTGGAGCTCTCTGAATCTGTCTAGTGCCTCATGGAAAGGCTCGTCAGGTTCTTGAGTAAACTGCATAATCTGTAGCCGAATTTGTTGTGTCTTGTGATTCGGATAGTACTTGAGTAGAAATGTAGTACTAACGGCCTTCCATGTGGGTAGAGATCCTGCTGGAAGGGAGAGATACCATGACTTCGCCCTATCTTTAAGCGAGTAGGGGGAGCACTTCCTAAGCAGCTCATCCTCGGTTAGGATCTGAAGTGGGATAAACTGAACCGCTGTGCAGAACTCTCTAATGAAGAGGAGTGCATCTTCGTTAGCCAACCCGTAGAATGATGGTAGAAGGTTGATGTGGTTGTGCTTCAGCTCATAATTCCTCCCTGCAGCGGAGAGTACTATAGCAAATGCCGTGATGCCATAGGATGATGGCCTGGCGAAATCTCCGAGCTTCTTAGGTGCTTTCCTCAGCCATTATCACCAATTTCTCTTCGAATAGAGTGAAGAGATTGACGATGTCCCTATATCGCTCCCCAAGTACACCTTCTCTTTTATTGTTATTGTCGACAAAGGACATTAACTCTTATCTCAAGCTTCTTCGTCCTAGCATACACAAAACTAACAAAAGATCAAATGTACCTTGTGGGGACAAACGAGTAAAGAAAAGAAAAACAAAAAGAAAAATAAAGCAACGCAAATAAATGCCTAAAGCCCTCCCCGGCAACGGTGCCAAAATTTGTTTTGACTTATTTTATAAGTTACTCGCAAGAGAACGAGGTCGTTATAGATTAATAAGCTAACCCAAGTCGTATTCTCAAGGAAGGCTAAACATGGCTTCATCTACGTTGTTGAATAGAAAGCAATTAAAGAAATTGAGTTTGTATGATTATTAACTAATCTAATTAATTACCTAGGCGAGTAGATTTAAAGGAATTGAAAAAGAATTATTACCTAGGCAAGTATTAAGAAGACAATTAAATCCCGAATCTAAGAACGTAGAATTTAAGGAAATAAATCTTGACATGCTTTGAACTGATTAATTAACATGAATGGTAGATTGAGAATCAGTAATTGGAAATAAATCATGAAGGAAGTAACAAGAAAGGAAAATATAAAATAAATAAGAAAGCGATAAGAACTCACGAATTAAACGGGAAATTAATGCATTAGAAAAAGTCTTTGGGTTTGAATCACGAACGAATCCATAATGCGAAATCAAAGAACGAACTATGGAATGAAAAATATTAGACTACTGTATTTTCTCTCGTGGTCTAAAACCCTAGAATGATAGATATCTCAATTAAATCACGAGTGCACTATATATAGGGGGAGAAATCCGTTTGGCCAGCGATCACTAGGGGGTAGCGCTCGCTACCCCCATGATATGTCTTGAAAAAGTCTCGTGGGGACTAGCGGTCGCTAGCCCCACATTATGTCCTAGTTTGGTTTAAGGGGCCAGCGGCCGCTAGGGGCTAGTGGTCGCTAGCCCCATGTTCTGTCCTGGTTCATCCCTTCGATCCAGCGACCACTAGGTTTGCTCTCTGCCCGAGCCAAGCTTTTTCTCCTCTTTTTCATGTTTTTCGTCCTCGTTTGTCTTCTTGAGCCTTTATTAACTCCGTTTGCCAATTTTACCTAGAATATGAAAATACGACAACAAAAGGATCAATTAGAACGACAATTATATGTCAATATCGACTCGATGTGCGTGAAAAATGAGACCGAAAATGGGTAAAACAACTATAGAGAGGACCCTCAACTCTTAGGTCCTTTTTTCTGTGCAACATTGGAAAACGCCTTCTTTTTGTCATCCCGAAAAAGGGACAGGCATGCACGTTTTATTTGATACTACTAAGGTAGATGATGGACGCTTTCATGTTGGAAGGGGAAAAAGGGCCTAAACACGGCAGATGTCGTCCACTTGAGTGGCAAAGATAACCAGTTAGGTTGACTTTCTTTTCTATGCATGTTTGGACATACGGTTCCCGTGGAAGATCAAGTTGGTGAGCCCTGTGAAATTATGGAAACCTTCCTGCAAGGTTCGGAGATAACTGAATATAATATATTTTCATTCATTAACTAAACAACATAATTTTTTTCTATTATATTTGATTAGATTAGTTTAGATTAGTGAGTCCTTTCTTCTGTGATGAACTGTTAGCACCAGTCCTACATTTTGTCTCTGTGGGCCAAGGAGAAAAGGGGCTCGACGTGTACACTAGAGAAGCAAAGAGGTCAACCTATTTCAAATAGAAAATATACAACATGAATTTTGGCAAGGACTCTCACGTCGATCCGAAATCATCTTTTCCACGTAGGTAAATCTTTGTCTGCTAGGCAAGAGGCTTGCAAATTACAAATTCTGTCTCGTTTTCTTAGTTCACATGAATTGAATCAAACGATAACTAATCTTTAAATAAGAATTAGGAATCAATTTGGATCATTGATCTATATATAATTTATGGTTCAAATTAATATACGAAAGTTATGCATAAAATGCATTCGTTAATTAAAAAATGCATTATTGTAATACCCCGCATTTTGAATTCCGGTATAAGTAGTGAATTCCTCGAAATTGTCTTTTTACGAAACCAAGGGTTTCAAGTACGTATTTAAAATAGATGATGAATAGCAAACTTCGTTATTATTTAACCTAAGATATGTTGTTAGTTGCTATTATTAGCCTTCATTGTTACGATACGCACTATTCGTTATTCGTTACCGTTTTACATCAAGACCTATGGTATAATATTATGAATTGTAGAAATACTTATTTGTTAAATTAAGGGGTATAACTAGTGTAATATGCAGCTATATATATATATAAAGGAAGAATGCTATATAAATGAGGCTGCTGGGTTTCGAACCCGCGCCTAGCCAAGGTGGGAAACACATATATATATATATATATATACATAATCTATATGAATACACGTAAGACGCCAGCATGGATCGGTAGTGTAGGAAAGGAGGCAAGCGTGCAAACGGTTAGATTCCCCATAATCAGATTTAGCAAGGCATTAGCGTGTAACAAGCACTCTACTCCCTACTAATCTAGGCTGCACAGTGACGCTCCAGCTTCTCCCCAATCGCCATGCCTGCAAACCCAAAGGAATAAGCAAACGCATAGGATTAGTGAAGTTAGGAATTCAAGCTTCTATATAAAGGGGAGGGATTTTAGCTTAACCCACACCCAAATATCACCATACCAAAACGCTGCCGAATTGGAGACTTAAGGAAAGAATCAAGAAAGGAGAAGTGTAGCAAATCATAAGGTAAATAGTTCTACTCATAGCCTTTATTTTTATTAGCTACGCTTCCCTTTTACTAAATCATGAAGGTAGAATTTACACTATGATATGTTAATAATGAACTGAACTGAGGTGTTATAGAACTATCCTTCCCATCCTTTAAACCTTCTTAGTTTGAACTAGAAATCCACGAAACATAGAAGGAATAATAGACATAAAGAGAAGGGAAGGTGTAGGACTTAGCTAGCGTTTGGAAGATGTAATGCACGATCGCTACAGCCCTAAACAGCCCGAATGACTTCGAATGACCTCAAACCAACCCCGGAACCAACCTGCAATTTCAGAACACTCATAAGACTCAAGTATTTCTTGAAATTTACGAGCAAGAGAATTATTAGTTCATAATCAAACTGAAAACCAAAACAAGAAAATAATATCTTGACTCCTAGCTAAAGTCTTAATTAATCGAAAATAAGAAAAGAGGAAATTATACCTTAAGGACGAGAAATTGTGAAGAACAGATAGTGGAAAAAACAGAGTAAAAGCGGATAGAGAAACAGAAAGTAGACAACAGATCGTAGAGGAAACAGACAGCGAGAGAGACAGCTCGCTGTTAGAGGGACAGAACAGCGAGAGAAAGACAGCTCGCTGTTAGTGATAGAGCAATGGTGTTTTGCACATGTGCTAATAGTGATAGAGTTATAACAACTTAATCAGATTAGAAATTAATGGATAGAATATGTTAAGATTTAACTACCTGTCTTATTTACACAACAGACAGTAAAGTTATTGTTATTATAAGTGAGTAACAATGATTCGCGTAGTAGTGTGTTGTTAATGTTGATTTCAATTACTAAGGTAATTAATTACCTTAATAATTGATTCAAAAGTTAGAAGGACAACTCGTTGTTGGAGGGACAGCTCGCTGTTAGAGAGACAGCGAGTGGAGAGACAGCGAGAGAGAAAAACAGAGAGGCAGAGGGCAGATAGAAGGGAGAGACAGGGAGCTAGGGAGACAGGGAGCGAGAGAGAGTCGGGGACATCGAGAGAGAGACGGGGACAGCGAGAGAGAGACGGGGACAGCGAGAGAGAGACAGGGAGCGAGAGAGAGCGGGAACAGCCCGCTGCAGTTGTTGTTTAACTAAAACAGCTCGTTGTTGTGATGCTTTAGTAGGACAGATGGTGTAGAAGAGAGGGAAACAGATAGTGGAGCAGCGAGAGAGAAGGCAAGACAACGAGGAGCAGCTCGCTGCTGTCTTGGCGAGGAGCAGCTCGCTGCTGTCTTGGCGAAGAGCAGCTCGCTGCTAGGTGCTGGAGGAGAACGAGTGACTATCTGCTGTTGAGCAGATAGTGGAAACAGATAGAGGAGAAATAGGTAGAGGGGAAGGAGGAACAGATAGAGGGAAAAGGAGGAAACAGATTGTATAGAAGAAGAATGTGGGGTTAGCTAAAACTAAATCTTAAGAGTAAGAATAGGATAAATGATTGGGTGAGAGGATTAAGGTTTGTGGGTCGAGAAGGTTGAAAGTTAGTGGGCCGAAATAATTAAATTATTGGATTAAAGAATATTATCATCATTATTATTATTTGGATTAATCATATCACATGTTACAATTAGAAGAATGACCATTAATTGAGAAATTATGATGATAATTCCAACGTAATTATTTATGTATGAAAGGAAAATATATCCTTAGAACACGGAGACGAATAGAATTTCAATACAAGAATAGTTCTAGAATTTATGTATTTCCTTATGATTAAGGATAATCAAGAAAAGAACTTGTATTCGAACCGAGAATCTTATTACGAGAATTATTTAAGGTTACTACGGAGGCGAAGGTTCGAAGATCAGGAAAAGTTAATCTGTGAAGATAAGAAAGGATTCAACGAGGTAGGCTTTCTATCCTATACGTCAAGTGTAGGCTTTCTTATACAACTAAAATTATGTGTGTTGTATCAGTTTATGTTTCATTTCAAAAAAAAGCATTTGAACTGAAAATATGTTTCAAGTATTGTCTGCCATAAAATGTTTATGATTTTCGTATGATACCTATCTGCTCAGTGAAGTTAAAAGAATCGAATTCGGGTCCCAGTTGGATAGCTATCCTACTAGGACTAGTGTACACAAAGTAACCGTGAGTCATCGAGCGGGTTGGCCGGTTAAAGTGACCGTGAGTCATCGAGCGGGTTGGCCGGTCAAGGTGTTCGTGGAAGGTGGCCACCTTCCCGACACAAAGAAGAAGAAGAAGTTACAGATATGGTAGATTACTAAAGAACTTAGATTGCAATCGAACTTTAAGATTTCACAAAAGGATTTTAGTGAACATAGGTTCTTTAGAGACAAAATCCCTATGTTTCACTTCCAATGGCATGACAATTATATATGTATGTGTGCGATTTTGGCATGTGTCTACTGAGTACAATTTGTACTCAGCCCTGCATATATTTATGAATGTGCAGGTTGAGCGATGATGAAGGAGGAGTGCTACGTTCGGGCTTTTTGTCGATCTCTTATTAGTTAACTCTTGGGGGTTCTACGTGTCTTCACACATGTAGAGCTTTTAGCGATCCAAGTAACTTTCCGCTGCCAGTATGAGATTGTTATGTAATAACTCAAGTTTCCTTCATGACAAGTTATTGTGTATTGAGCATAAGACTCAAGCCCTTTTCTTGCATATCATGTACTATGAATTCTTCGCCCAGCTATGAGATTGTTGTTCAGTTCGTCCTCGTTCCATTACCTCATTTCTATCCCGAATTATTTAATCCCTTCCAAAGTCACGGTTTCCCCGACTTCGCTATCCTTAGCGGAGGGCGGGCGTGACAATTATGCATTACTATATTCAGCATAATACATTGTTTACAAACTATAATTTGCACTGCTATTTTTATATGTAATAAAAGAATAAAATCGTAGTATGAAAATTATGATTTTTACTGGAAATTCTCTACAACTTCTACTGATTTTCTCCAAATTTTGACATTTTTTTCTTCGTTTAGCGGTTTTAATATTGTAAGTAGTTTTCAGTGGGAAATTTTGTATTTTTAATTTGGATACCAATCTCTTATATATATATATATATATATACTAATTGCATGTGTTACTTAATTAGCTAATTGTCATCGTAAAGACAAATACATATAATGATTGACTAATATGCATATTTAGTTTTTTTTAGCTGTTTGACGTCTTAATAACTTGTAGTCTCCGAAATTTTCTAAATATTATAATCTACTTATTTCCCTCAATAAATATTATATTTCAAAATTTTAAAGTTAATTTATGATAAACTTTTAGCCTTAATTAAAACTTTATATTTGGAAATCACCTACTTCACTATTAACTAAAAATTAGATACATTGTAAGTTTAAGAGTTTTAAATTTACCATATCATAATGAATCAAGTACAGAGGTTATAATACAGTTACATACATTGTGATACGATACGCCACATATTAAAATTTGTGAAAATTTGCATATAAAAAATCATATTTTGTAGTCACACAATAAAACATTGATAATTTTCTAGGTGTTACATTTGATTAATTATATACAATATATTTTTATTTTCGAATGTAGATTATACAAAAATGACTCAATCGATTTTTGATCCTCGACAAATACTCCTGCTGCCTCACATATAATGAGACAATTTTTTTTATTTCTCCCATTAATCTTCGCAAATTATCAAAATTTGATTAATGTTAGCTTAAGTACTAATACGTGTATAATCTTGTTAATTTATCCCTGATTAATAAAATACTGAAATTTGAATTTATAATTAAATATTTAATTTTTTTTTTAAAAAATACAATATTCACTAATCCATATTTAAAACATCCTTATCTAGTTTGCATTAAAGTTTGTATCATGTATCATTATAAGTAGGATAAAGGAAGTATCCATTATGCAAATCTGATTTAATTAAGTGAAATTTATTTAAAGTAGAAATGTCAATTTAACCTGAAAACTGAGTAGGTTGGTCCTATTAATTGAATGAAAAAATAAAATTATAATTATTTGTATAATATATTTAATTTTTCACGCAAAAAATGTATTTGTCATACAATCAATTAATCAATCACTTCAAAAAATTATTATGACACAATTTTGGTATAATATCATTCAATTTTCTCTTTAGATTTATTCATATTTAATTTTAATATTTAACTATGGCTAAAATCATATAATTTTTATTAGTTATATTTTTCAAAAATATATAATTTTATTAGTTATATTTTTCAAAAATATATAATTTTATTAGTTATACATACATGTTATATATTTTTCAAAAATATATAATTTTATTAGTTATACATATATAATTTTTATTAGTTATATTTTTCAAAAATATATAATTTTATTAGTTATAATTTTATTAGTTATATTTTTCAAAAATATATAATTTTTAAATATAAAATCATAAAAAATATACATACATGTTAAATATTTTCATAAATGTTATAGTCCGATTGACCCGGTGGGCTAGCCCGAAACCGAAAGTTTAGGGTTAGGATTAGAAATTTTCAACTCGAAAAAATTTCAACCCGTTTTAACCCGAACCGAATAGCCCGAACTCGTGTGGGTTAATCCGATTAACATCTCTACTTAGAAGTGGATTGTGAATTGATTGAAGGTAGTAAATTATGCCGAAAGAGGGAAAGGGTCGACCGGAGGGTGTTTTCGATTAGATGTTAGTGTTGACATTGGTAAAGACTAATTAAGTGGTGTTTGTTTACATTATTTTGTGATCAAATTGTGCGAGATAGTGAGATTAATATCTAATCTAATAGATTTCGGGTTTTGCAATTCTTGTACATGTGTTAAGGGTGAAGGATGAATGGCCTTGATGACTAAAGTAAACAATATTGTTATCTTCTGATTTAGATTAACTGAATGTATTTGGTAAAACTGATACATGATAGTAATAAAATTGGGTTGATGAAATTTTTTCATATATTTCATATGTTCATAATAATATTCTGATTTTATTTGTTTAAACTTTTATTTTCGGTATAAATTTTTTTCTTTAATATTCTTTCAAATTATTCACTTTATCTCGCCAAAAATAATCACATTATTTTTATCGACTGTACGTCTTGTTAGAAATAGTTATTTTAATGGAAGGAAAACTAATTTTGCCTTTTAACGATAGTGGATTACTTTTCGAATCACAAATTCTTTTTTTCTTTAATTTTCTCAATTTTTTTACCTAATTGCATATAGATTACTTTTAGCTGGACATAGTAAATTTAATTAAAACGGAACTCGCATCTTTTATCAATTTTTCTCTTGTTTTAAAACTCATTTAAAAACAATGTAAGAAATATCATTGTAAACAAGAATGACTAATAAAATTCATTTTTCTTAATGTGAGTTGACTTTTTATCCCAAGTTGCGTTGATTGCACCGCCCATTATAAAAGGGGACGAATTATTTAATTAGTTAAGGCCTCTGATGAGATTTTCAAATGTCAATCGACTGCTTCGCTTTCGTAGGCTCGTACCCACAATGGTAATTCCCCCGTATTCAATACGGATGATATAAAATTTTTTGGTATAATTATTAAGTAGAGTGGGTAGAATAATATAAGAGTGATAAAATTAATAAAGTTCACATCTTTTTGTAGAGATAACTTTTACTATTTTTGAAATGTGTTATTTTTATTGAAAGATTCCAAAAAAGAAATTGTGTCAAGCTTAGTGAGACAAATATAATAGTTTTTAAAATAAAAACCAATAAAAAATTACCATATATTACAAACTAGTTTTGTACATAAAAATTAAAAAACTAGTTTCTAACTAGAAACCAATTTAGTTTATTGTGGATCCTTATGCACAATTTTGTACTTTTTTCCTATTTACTTGAGTGGTAGAAAAATGGTTTATTGTTGGAAAGATGAGAGAAAAAAAATTGATCTGTTTCAAAAGCTGACGTCTCCAAACTTGGAAAAACTTATTTATCATTGAGGGCACCCTTATTGGAAAATTGATTTTGAACTTGTAGGTTCTTAATCAATGTGGCGATTGTATATTTAATTCTTTGAGAATTAAATGATAGGCATTTTATTTTTCAAAATCGATTTTTCGGTGAGTGAGAAATGATATGCTAGTGTCGTGTATTTGGACGTGGAAATATCTAATTTTTTGGGCTAACAAAAATTAGATGAGTTTAATTTTTTGTGGGGATTAGCCCACTTCAAAATTTATTTAACACAATTTTGGGAGGCTAAGTTTGGTTGCTACTTTATACACGCATGTGTATTGAAGAGTCCAGCTTTGTTCTTTCAAGTCCAATTTTAAATCCATGCAAGAGGATAACCTTTGGCCTTCTGCTAATCAACGTTTGGCTTTCTGTTAGCCTATTAATTGGCTGCATTAGTGGAGTATTAATATTTCATTAAATGGTTCGAGCCAAGGGTCTTGTAAGGGTTAATTGTCGTGACCAACTATCTTCCCATGGTGGCTATATATATGTGCGCTCATAGTGCTTTAGGAGCATCCCGTTGCAAGAAGAGTTATTCTCTCATCCGCACTTCATATATATTTCCGTTTAGTTGCATTCTATAATTTGTAGGAGCATCATTTGTTGCTCGGTTTCTCTTTCTCGTCAAGTTCATTGGGGCCCTTTCGAATTTCGGTGCTGATTTCGTTAGGGACGTAATCGTTTTATCTTTGGGGACGATACGCCGAACCGTGAGCACTAGTCGGGCCATATCTCGTCTTGCGGAAAGAGGGTTTCCTCGACTCGACTATTTTTTGTTCCATACTAATCTCTAAAGCATTGTAATCTCTGGTTCTCGATTTATTAATAAAATTTCTATTTTATTATTACAATCGCAAGACGAGATACCGACTTTGCTTTGGAGATGTCGACTTCCTCAAATATCGTCGCCGCTGCCTCAACTGCTGCCGCCGCCACATCTGCCGCTACTGCCGCTGCCACGTCCACCGCTACCGCCGCTGCCACCACTCTTATCGATGGTTCCGCTGCTGCAAACATCTCTACCGGGACTAACAATGTGTCTGTAATGGCTCCTCTTTTGAGGGCGCTGTCTCAAAGGGAGAAACCCGAGAAGTTTACGGGTGTTGACTTCAAGAGGTGGCATCAAAAGATGTTTTATTTAACAGTATTGGGACTTGCCAACTTCTTGAGTGAGGATGCTCCAACTGTACCGGAGGATGCGGACTTCAACGTTCGTGCTGCCTCTGATGTCTGGCATCAAGATGACTTCTTAGCGAAGAACTACGTGTTAAACGGGTTAGATGACACTCTATACTCTGTTTATGCCGGTGTAAAAACGGCGAAAGAGCTGTGGGATGCTCTTGAGAAGAAGTACCGTGTCAAGGATGCGGGAACGAAGAAGTTTCTTGTAGCCAATTTCTTGGACTTCAAGATGATCGATTCTCGATCCGTGATGGAGCAAGTGTAAGAGTTACAAACTCTTTTGCACGACATGCAAGCGGAGCAAATGTCTTTACCGACTTCGTTCGTTGTTGCTGCCATGATCGAGATGCTTCCACCGAGTTGGAAGGACTTCAAGAACTATCTTACTCACAAAAAAAGTGAGATGGAGATTGAAGATCTTATTGTCAAACTTCGAATCGAAGAAGACAATAGGAGGCGTGATCCAAGGTTTAAGCTTGGAGACAAGACGAAAGCCAATTTAATGGAACGTAGCGAGAACTCCAAGAAGCGTGGCCACCCTAATGCTAAAGGCAAGGGCAAAGTTGTTGCTCGAAAATTTGAAGGTACATGCTTCAATTGCGACAAGCCGGGCCACATGGCAAAGGACTGCACCAGTCCGAAGAAAAAGAAAAAATAAGTTAAGAGGCATGCCCACGTTGTTGAGAAATACAAGTGGGATGAGGATGACTTAGCTGCCGTGGTTTCTGAGGTCAACCACGTCGATAATCCGCGTGCATGGTTTATCTACACGGGAGCTACCGTGCATGTTTGCTCTGATCGAACTATGTTTTTGACGTATCGAGCTGTTGAGGGGAAAAAGCTTCACATGAGCAATCAAACTGGTGATTGCGTGCTCAAACTGACATCTGGTCAAGAGCTTAGGTTGAAGGATGTGCTGCATGTCCCAGACATTTGAAAGAATCTAGTGTCGGGTTCTATTCTTGTTAGTAAGGGCTTTAGGCTCGTGTTTGAATCTGACAAGTTTGTTCTGTCTAAGTTTGGTACTTTTCTTGGGAAAGGGTTTTCTTTCCAATGGTCTTTTTAAGCTCAACGTAAAGGTTGTTCGCCGTGTACCGAAACTTGAGAATAATGAGAATGCCTCGTCTTCCTCTTACTTGCTTGAGTGCTCTGTTTTATGGCATTGTAGATTAGGACATATTAATCTAAATGCGATAAAAAGATTAGTAAATTTAGATTTACTAAAAGTTGGTGAATTTAATTCACGAAGGAAATGTGAAATTTGTGTTGAAGCCAAAATGCCTAAACTACCATTTCACTCAGTTGAAAGGAGCACCAAACCTCTAGATTTAATTCACACTGATGTGTGTGATTTAAAATATGTGCAACCTAGAGGTGGTAAAACGTATTTTATTACTTTTATTGATAATTGCACAAGATATTGTTATCTTTATCTTCTAAGAAGTAAAGATGAGGCGATTGAAGCTTTTAAAAACTTCAAATCGAAAGCAGAAAATCAACTTGATCGCAAAATCAAGGTTGTGAGAAGTGATAGAGGAGGGTAGTATGTTGCTCCGTTTGAGAAATTATGTAACGCAAGTGACATAATTCATCAAACTACAGCCCCATATTCACCTCAGTCAAACGGGGTTGCTGAACGCAAAAATCGTACTCTTAAGGAGATGATGAATGCCCTGTTGATAAGTTCGGGATTACCCCAGAACATGTTGGGGGAAGTTGTCTTAACCGCAAATTATATCCTGAATAAAATTCCACTTAAAGGTAAGGACGTAACTTCTTACGAGTTGTGGAAAGGACGCAAGCCGTCGTACAAATACATTAAAGTGTGGGGGTGTTTGGCTAAAGTTCAAGTGCCATTGCCGAAAAAAGTTACAATTGATCCTAAAACAGTTGATTGTATCTTTATCGGTTATGCACTTAACAGTAGCGCGTACCATTTTCTTGTTCATCGCTCGAAGGTTTCAGACGTGAAAGAAGGTGCAACGATTGAATCTAGAAATGTTATATTATTTGAGAATATATAAGGAAAGTGAAACAGTTGTAAATAGCTCTACTAAAAGAACTGTTAAAGAGACTACGAGTTCTCATCCGATTGATGATGAAACGAGACGTAGCAAAAGAGGTAGAATTGCCAAAGATTTTGGTCCTGACTACATCACGTTATCACAAAGATTTGAATGTGTTATGAGTGAAATAACACTAATTATCAATTAAATATATGTACGTGAGTGAAAGAAAAATTAATAGTTCGTTAATAAATAAATTAAATATGTTATGAATAAAATGTTGATTCCACGTTATCTATAATTAAATATATAAGTAAATGATTAGAAACTTAATAAGTAAACTAGGAACAAAGTATATAAAAATATACGGATTAGATTTTTTTTTATGAACGATTTTTTTGAATAAATTAGATGAATTCAACTCCGTAAATGTAATTACGCAAATGGTTTTTTATGGACTTAAGAGGAACACTCAATATAAGAAAAAATACACTCTCTCGGATGGAAAAGAAAAAGGGAAGCCCCAATAATCAAAAGCGATAATATCTCTATTCAATGCCACCAAAAATAAGAAATTCATACTACATTAGTAAATAAATCCAATCCAAATTCCAAATAAGCGATCAATTCAATTGTGTTAATTAATCAGTCCACTCTTCTTTTCCGCAAAATTCCGATCGTCCATGGATATCTGGAGCAGAGCTCGCACCTTCGCGGAGGAAGCCTCCAGGAAATCGCAGGAGCTCAGGCAGACCATCGCCGCCGCTAACCTCTCCGACGTCGTTTCCGAGGCCTCCAAGCGCTCCAAGGAGCTTGCTGCTGAGGCTCTCAAGCGCGCCGATCAGATCACCGCTCACATTCCGCCTGCCGCTGCAGCCATTACTAATCTCGTCGACTCCTCCGCCTCCAAGCCCGGAATTGACGCTGCTGATCTTGAAAAGTATGGCGTTACTGATGAGCTGAGGGAGTTCGTGAAAGAGATTACCATGAATACTTTCGAGGATTTCCCGCTTGAAGGTGTTGAGCTAGTCCTAATGCACTACTTGAATTTAGATGCAAACTGCTCCTTGTGTTCGTTGTTGCCAAGTTAATTGAATACTGTTAATTCACTCTTTAATTTGTTACACTGCTGCTCGATCTGACTGCGGTTAATCTGCTTTAATTTGTGCACTGATGCAGTAGAAAAACTAATAGCTTATTTTGAGGACATTTGATTGGCTCATCAGTTGTGTTGGCATTAGATATACGCTAGAGTAATTGTTGTTAGGATCCATCGAGCAAGAGCCTAGGAGGCAATATTAGTATCTTACCTATGACTTATGAGAGGAGGCTCATATATAAAACACACTATGAAAATCTGAAGACTCGTTCATATGAGAAATTTAGTACTTAGTTGTTACTTGTTAGTTAGTGCTCACTTTCACTTTGTCTTACTTTTCTCTATATCTAAGTTCGCCTTACTGAGAGTATTGGCATTAAATCACCAGCTTATGAAATGCTCATGCTAAATAATAAGGAAACTTTATTCTCATTTCTGGACCTAGTACTAGGTTAGTGAATAATCAAAAAAAGAAGTTTCATCCTCATATATTGGTATCATAAGCCATCTATGAAATTTCAACATCAAGATGCTTTGGCCATTTTGGGATCCTTAAGGGTAATTGCTACTCCTAGAAATGACAGAAAATCTGGAACGGAGAAAACAGAGGGGTTCCGGGGGATGGAAAATAAAATAGGAAAAGATGTTAGCTACTCTCCTGCATTTTGATTAGGTAGAATTAGCTCAAGTTTATGCAATCTTGACATTCACTTTCCTTGAATATTCTTTATAAATTTACTACTGAGATACTTTTGAAAATGACCGAGCAGCAGTTTTGTATAAGTATTTTGTTGATGCTATACTGTTATTATAAGTAAATAATTACTTCTGAGCTGGTAGATGCCTATGCAATATATAACATCAACCAGCCTTTCTATTGCACAGATGACTCAGATATGTCTGATATTCCTACGGTTTCAAATGTCCGACAGGATCTCACGGAGTGGCAAGAAAAGCACGCAAAGCTAGTTCTATTAACTGTTAAGGTTAGGCTGTGAATGTGTAGTGTTTTGAGAGATAATGTGAATGTTAATATTGACTTAAACAGTGCTGTGCTGGTATCAAGGATGCCTTGATATTATCTTACAGTTACCATATTCCTTACGGCAAGATTTCAAATTTAGCATGGTGATGCCAGATTAATCGAGATTGGATCCTACGTATGATGATAAAAATAATATGGATCATGGATCAGGAACATCCATAGACTTGTTTGTAAATTTACTAATAAAGGTCATCTCTCTATGTATATCAGATAGATGCTGTCCTTCCATCATATCTGTTATACTAATAGGATTGAGAAGATCTTTCATATATACTCATCTAGACGATCCTGTAAGGAGAGGAGATAGAGTGTGCCATCCAATATATGCGGATTCACATTTTAATGTGGGAGAGTTTCATTACCTTTAAAGTCCTCGAATTAGTAACTGAGAAATAATTTTTCCTTTCATCAATTTCAGGAAGTTTCAAAGCTGAGGTATCAGTTGTGCCCACGAGTGATGAAAGAAAGAAAATTCTGGAGAATCTACTTCATTCTAGTTAATAGTCATGTTGCTCCGTAAGTCTTGATCTCTTCAAGAGGTTTGCTTTGATTTTGGGTTGATTATATTAAGATCATTTTCTAGGCCTCTAGTGTGGTCTTCAAATCTTTTTTGGTGAATAGATATTATCAAATCAAATTGGAGTGACAAATTGATATGCTTTAGGGGGTATGATGGTGTATTGCAGTTTTTCCAATAATTGAGTTGAATTAATAATTTGTGAGCAAACAAGTGTGGATACATTGGGAAAAGTGGAGCTGAGTTAAACTTCTGAGTGGATAACAACAAATAATAAGTAATAATGCATGTAATCACTACATTTTTAACTTTTATATTTTTGCCCTATATCTATGCATTATAAGCAGTGGTGGACAAAAGAGGGTGGGGTGGGGGGGGGGGGGGGGTAGCCCCTACCAAGTTAAATATTGTATACTTATAAAATTGTAAAATAAAAATTGGATTACATTAACTTTAAATTACATGGCCGCATCATGGAGGACTTGGACCCGATTGGGCATTAACCTCATGGCCGCATCATGGAGGACTTGGACCCGATTGGGCATTAACCTCACTACCTAGGCCAACACATGCACGCCGATAATCGATATTATTTTAATAGCTAGAAAAAGTCCCTACCACCAATTTGAGTTGTAGCAAAATTTATTTTTTAACTTGATACGTAACGCTGCCCGAACCAACAATTTTTTCAGCATCTGCCCCTGATTAAAACTTATAAGCATCCCTGCCTACACTGGAACATGCGACTGAGTACTTCTTCATTTGGAAAATTTTGCTTCAATTGTTGAACTCATCGTTTAGGATGCTATAAGAATTTCTTTTATTAAGGGGAAGCTTGTAATATTGATATTTAGGGTAAATTTCATTTGAAGCCTGAGCTTGCTGGGGTCCTTAGTAGCACAGACTCGATGGATGCAAGTAAGTTATGATACAGAATGGAGCTGTAGTATTGCAAGATTAGGAAAAGATGTTGTATAGACATTCATGAATAGTGATACCTATAACATTGTAAGTGCAGCATTACCATGCCATAGACAAACTGATAAATTTTCAAATGCAAAGCTATCCAATATGTTCCAAAATTCATTAAGAAAACTTGTATATATATCTCTCTCTCTCTGCCAAAAAGCACTAAAAATTTGTTCTCTCTGCTATGCTTGACTGTGTGGCTTATTTAGTGGTTTTTGACTTGAGTGCTTCTAACATACCAGTCTATGGCAGATATGAACAACGGTTCATGGATGATGTTAATCTTAAAACTGCTGAAAAGATGAAAGATGCTGAAGTGAAGGGAGTTTCATCAGGTGAAACATCTTCTATAAAAGCAGATGAGATTACACAACCCAAAAGCAATAATACGAAGCCGAAAGCGTCAGAGCAAGATTTGGATGCTTTTCTTCTTGGAGATCTGGAGGATGGTGATGACGGTCCAGGTACATTAATGAACCACTGTAATTACTAATAAAATTAATCAGTCATGATTTTTTTTATCTTATGTTTTCCTTATTTCTTCTTGTGATTAACACTTGAGTGCTGTCACTATCCTTCGATCTTCATTTCTTTGAATAGTTTACCTTTTCTTTCAAATTAGCACATTCTTCTCAAAATTTAATTTATCCTAATTTGGTTATAGTGTTCCCCTGTATGCATCACGTGAAAAGCCACCCTACCGTATTAGTATTCCCATTTATTATGCACATGTGAGTATTAGACACCTAAGACTAGACAAACTCAGCATGAGATATTCATTTTGTCATTGCATATTATGCTTGTTTCTATAACAAGAAGCATTGGTCAAACTCCGGGGATGCATTCTTAAATTTGTTTGTTTTTGTGAGGTTTTATTATGTGAAGTAATGTTGTACATGGTTAGGTCTTTAACAATTCTGAATTCCAACACGTGCCTAAGTTTGAATCGAGATGACCTCATGCTTTTATGTTGTACTTTTTGTAAATGGTGGCTCGCTTACTAATTAATTAATATGTTTTAGATGATGGAAACAATGGCTTCGATGATGATTTTTGACTCGGTACAGCTTGGTAAGTGAAATGTAGCATTTATATTGTTGTATTGCACCATATTACGTTTTTTGTACTCCGCTGAACAATCATCCCTACGTTCTCGATAAGGAATTGCTAGTGCTACAAATCCTATAAATTACACTGTCTCCTATTAGTTGATTCTCTCCAAAACCATGTCTAAACCTGTTTGGAATAATCAAAACTTGTATCTAAGATGATTCGACTCAGTTATTTTTCTTACCTTTGTTGGTAGCTGTTGGATGATTTACTTATGCTGACTCAATGACCTAATCTCGCAGGAAAATGAGAAAGGGACAGCTAAATGACAAGCAGGTGACAACAGTCGTAGTTTTTTAGGTTCAGAAAAGAGCAGTGATGTGTTATGAAACAAAAGCTATCAGAATGCTGCAAATTAGCAACAAAACATCCAATAAAAAAAATGGTAAATTCTGCCTTGTCTTGTTAAATTGATGACTTTCTGGGTATTTGGTCTTCAATTGATAACCAAAAGGTGTGTAGTGATGGGATTAAATTGGATATGGAAACATTATTTGCTTTTAAAATTATGTGTTGCATTTCATTGCGTACAGTATTTCTGGACTGTTGACATTGTCACTTTATTTGTTTTTGTACGAGAAATGCAATCTTGTTGTTGAGGCCATTAGAGCTCGCAAAATGGGCGGGTTGGGTGAATCAGGCCTAACTCTTTGGGCCTAAAACAACTTTTTTGGATTGGACTGGCCTGTCCAAAATTATTCTAATTGTTTAATAACTTTTTTTTTTATTTATAATTCATAAAATTATACTCCCTCCGTCCCACTAAGCATGATATATTTTTTTCCGGCACGGTTATTAAGGAGAGTGTATAAAGTAGTGTGTAAGAGTAATAAAGATGGTAGGGTCCACACATTTTTTAAGTGATATTTGTACTTTTTATGAAATGTGTCAAGTTTAGTGAGACGTCTCAATAAGGAAAGTGTGTTATGTTTAGTTGGACGGAGAGAGTATTTAAACTTGTAAATATATACATAAATATAAAAAAAATTGTGGGTCAAAATTGAAACAGTAAATTGTGGTGATCACGATTTGATTTTACTTTCGAAACAGAAAAATTAGTGATATTTGCCTCATTATTCATTATTGTGTTATTCGAATTGGTTTATATTCATTTTGTTGCGTTGTATTCAATGTAATAGTTGTTGTAGTATAATATGATATAATATTTGTAATGTATAAGTCAGACTTCTCGTTAAACCCAGAACATAAGGAAAAGTGTATGAGGAAGGAGAGAGAAGATAGGAAGAGGAGGAAGAAAGATAACTATTTTTCATTAATTGCTTCACAGTACTCCTTTACCCTAAATACATAACATAGGGTAAATATGCAATTAAAACAAAACATAAGGCAACATTTGGAATATTAAAGTATTTCCAAAATTTGCATCTACTGCTGCCACTTGGACGGACAAGATTATTTCTTCTCCCACCAACTCCACTGCCACGTATTCCTCACACATCCAACGCAACACAATTCATTTCTTCTACTCAGTCACAGTCAACGCCTTCCTTTTCCAAACAACTTCTGCATTTCCTCTCCAATCCTTACAACCATCTTCAAGCTCCACCATATCAGATCTTAGCACAACAATACTTCCCCCATTGAAAGATCCTTGTCCCCAAGGATCAAATCTCGAAAATTTCCTACGGAGGAAGGAAATATCTTCCCAAGAGGTGAGATTATCAGTAGGTGGATTCCAAAGAACCAAAACCTGTTTGATAGATCTATTTGCTCTAATTACTTCGCGTTCTTGCAGAATATGCGAGGGATTAACCACAAAAATACCGTCTTGGTCAATTACAGGCAAGTCACGACTAGGACAGATACCAGAACCAATCACCTTCTTCAAAAGAGATACATGGAACACCGGGTGTATACGAGAACCCTCAGGTAGATCTAATCTATAAGTGACCTTACCAATCTTAGCCAGTATTTTGTAAGGACCATAATACTTAGCCGATAGTTTTAGATTCTTGCGCAACTGCACTGAGTTTTGCCTAAATGGCTGAAGTTTCAAAAACACCCAATCCCCCACCTGAAACTCCCTCTCCACCCTATGTCTATCAGCATAGACCTTCATACGATTCTGGGCTTGAACCAGATTCTCCCTGAGTTCTTGCATGCGTAACTTCCTCTGATTCAATAAATCCTTGACCTCTTCATGTTGTATAGGCAGAAATTGCTGTAGAGTATGAAGAGGTGGGGTATACCCATAGAGGGCCTCAAAAGGTGTAGCTTTGAGCCCCGTATGAAAATTGGTGTTATACCAAAATTCAGCAAGGGATAACCACTGTAGCCACAATTTAGGGTTCTGATGCACCATACAACGAAGGTAGGTCTCGAGACACTGATTGACCCTCTCAGTTTGGCCATCAGACTGGGGGTGATAGGCAGAAGTCATCTCTAAGGTCGTCCCCATCCCTTTGAAAAGCTCCTTCCAAAATCCACTTGTAAAAACCTTGTCCCTATCAGTTACAATGCTAATAGGTAACCCATGCAGTTTATACACATGGTCTAAGAAGACCTTAGCCACAGATTGAGCTGTAAAGGGGTGAGATAATGGAATGAAATGCCCATACTTGGTAAGCCTATCAACCACTACCAAGATGACATTTTTACCTCCTGAAATAGGTAACCCTTCTATGAAATCCATGGTAATATGAGACCAAGCCTGATTAGGTATTGGAAGAGGTTGCAACAAACCAGGGTAGGGCCCTGTCATAGACTTGCTCTTACAACAGACTTCACACCCTTGTACCCACACATGCACATCCTTAATCATAGATGGCCAATAGAAGACCCTCCTTAACCTTTCATAGGTGCCCTTCTCTCCTGAGTGCCCACCATACCCACTATCATGCATCTCCTTGATCAATTCTTGCCTCAAAGTGGTAGAGTTTCCAACAGCAACTCTGCCACTATGTTTGAGAATCTCACCAACTACTTCCCATGTAGGTAAAGACTGTGGTTGGATGAGTTTTTGTTGAAAAATCTTCTCCAAAAACAAATCCCCCTTGTAACTGTCATTAACTTGCTTCATCCAAGAAGGAACCATAGTAGTTATAGCTGCATATTCAGCTGTTGATGGTTCCCTTCTTGACAGGGCATCAGCAGCCTTGTTATCACTTCCTTTCTTGTAATAAATCTCATAATCATAGCCCAAAAGTTTAATTACCCATTTCTGTTGCAAAGGAGTAGCAACCTTCTGGTCCAAGATGTGTTTCAAGGCCTGTTGATCAGTCTTGATCACAAATTTGTGGCCTTGTAAGTAGTGTCTCCACCTCTGTACAGCCATAATGATAGCCAAGAATTCCCTCTCATAGACAGAAAGTGCTTGATTCTTTGGGCTTAGCTGTTTACTAAGATAAGAAATAGGTCTGCCCCTCTGCATCAACACAGCTCCAATACCTGATCCACTAGCATCAGTTTCCAAAACAAAAGGAATGGTGAAATCTGGTAGTGCTAGGACTGGTGTAGTTGTCATAGCTTGTTTCAAATTTTGGAAAGCCTCTTCTGCTTCTGTACTCCATAGGAAGGCACCTTTCTTGAGTAAAAGTGTTAAGTGGCCTACTAATAATACCATAGCCCTGCACAAACTTTCTGTAGTACCCTGTTAATCCCAAAAATCCTCTTAGCTGCTTGAGATTTGTGGGCGTAGGCCAACTTAACATAGCAGATATCTTATCTGGATCAGTAGAAACCCCATCTTCAGAGATGACATGCCCCAAAAAACTCATTTGTTTCTCGCCAAAACTACACTTACTTCTCTTGGCATACAACTGATTCTGTCTTAATAATTTCAGTACATCAGCTAAGTGTTCATAATGTTCTTTGGTGCTCTTACTGTATATAAGTATGTCATCGAAGAACACCAAAACAAACCTTCTTAGATAGGGTCCAAACACTTGATTCATCAAGGATTGGAATGTGGCTGGGGAATTACAAAGCCCAAAGGGCATGACCAAAAATTCATAGTGTCCATGGTGGGTTCTAAATGCAGTCAAGGCCCTGTGAGCTGGTTCCATCAGAATCTGAAAGTAGCCTGACCTTAAGTCAATTTTAGAGAAATATTTACTCCCATATAGTTCATCCAAGAGCTCCTCAATCACAGGTATAGGATAGTTATGCTTGATGGTTAGACTATTCAAATACCTATAATCCACACACATTCTCCATGTAGCATCTTTCTTTTTGACCAATAGAACTGGTGAGGCAAAGGGACTGGTACTATGCTGTATCAACCCAGTGTCTAAAAGCTCCTTGACAATCCTCTCAATTTCAGTTTTCTGATCATAAGATACCCTATAAGGATATTGTTGTTTGGGAGTACTACCAGGCTTTAGGACAATGTGATGCTCTGCACCCCTCTGAGGTGGAAGCCCCTTGGGTTCCTCAAAGACATCAGCATACTCAGCCAATAAAGAGTCCCAGCTGGTGTTCTTTTCCTCCACATCTCCTTTAACTTTTACCCAAAATATTTCTTCAACATGGTCATAGTTTTTTGTGAGTAATAGACTAAGACTAGGACTAGAAATCCAGTGACACTGTCCTTTTTCTGTAATGGCTTGTAGTTTAATACGTTTGCCATTCCAAGTAACCCCAATTATCATCATATCATAGTCCAACTCAATTGGAGTACATGCCTTAAGCCAATCTCCTCCCAATATCATGTCACAACCCTCAATATCTAAAACCCTTGGAGAGAAATGAAACACATGCTGCTGCATCTTCCATTTTAAACCATCCACCTTCCTAGAACTGACCATGTTGTTTCCATTAGCAACCTTCACCAACATAGGAGATACAGTCTTAGTATCACAGCCCAAATACCTAGCTGTAGCCTCATTGATGAAGCTAATGGTGCTTCCTGAATCAATGAGGATGTTGATTCTGTGCTTATCAACATCACCCATAATTCTCATAGTGGTAATAGCTCCTTCTCCTTTTATTGAGCTGAGTGTTAGTTGTATCTCCTCTACTGGTTCATTTGTGACAACATTATCAGTGTCCTCAGGCTGGAAAAGATCAGAAAGAGATTCCTCTTCTCGTTCAGTCATAATCAGGTATGAGATTCTCTGTTTGCACCTATGTCCTGGACTGTATTTCTCATCACAGTTGTAACACAAGCCTTGTTCTCTCCTTGCACTCATTTCTGCTGATGTTAGATATTTGAATGGGGGCCTTCCAGGAATTTGTAGTCCCTTTTGAGGTGTCTGATGGTTGTTCTCTATCTTCTTCTGTTGTTGATTTGGGTAGTTGACTTTGGTTGGATTCTTCATCCTCTTAGATATAGCATCCAGTGTACTTATTTGCTCACTTCCCAACTCAATAGCCTCCTCCACAGTTGTTGGCCTGAACATCCTAATAGCTGATTGCAATTCTCCATGCAAACCACTGATGAAGCTTGCTACAAAGTATTCCTCAGTAAAATCAGCTTTTCCAGTTAAAGTTAGGCAAGCTCTAAGCTCCTCAAACTTGCTAACATAATCATAGAAACTGCCGTGTTGAGTCAGCTTATTGAACTCCCCAATTATCCTTGCATCTTTCAAATCTTCAAACCTAGCTGACACTAAACTGACAAAACTAGCCCAGCTTAGCTCAAGGTGCCTTGCTGCAATATTTTGGTACCACAAATCAGCCCTCCCTTCAAAGTGCATCGTGGCTAACTTCACTCTTTGTATATCAGGAATATTAGGTATTAATGCAAAGTAGTTTTGACATTTTAACATCCAAGATCTAGGATGGGTTCCATCAAACCTAGGAAAATCCACTTTAGGGAGTGGATTTACCATACCAATTCCAGCCTTAGACTTAAACCCCAAGGTATGATCACTACCAGCTAATTCATCCCCATACGGACCCAGAATGGATCCTTTCCCCCTGCTCAAATGACTTAACTGTAATTGCAATTTTCCTAGGGTATCATTGATAGTATCAAATTTCTCATTAATACCAGTAACCTGCTCCTGTAATTTCATTTCTGATGCTTCCCTTTTGGTGATTTCCTCTTGCAGGACCTGCTCCAGGTGTTTATGTGCTTCTAGTAACTCACGTACGCGTGTTCCCTCGGCCATATCCCAATCGGTGGCTCTGATACCAACTGTTGCGTTGTATTCAATGTAATAGTTGTTGTAGTATAATATGATATAATATTTGTAATGTATAAGTCAGACTTCTCGTTAAACCCAGAACATAAGGAAAA
Source organism: Leonotis leonurus (assembly GCA_026898415.1). Classification (NCBI taxonomy): domain Eukaryota; kingdom Viridiplantae; phylum Streptophyta; class Magnoliopsida; order Lamiales; family Lamiaceae; genus Leonotis; species Leonotis leonurus. The sequence continues at coordinate 95,085 of JAPKLX010000066.1, read as the reverse complement.
GTGTATGAGGAAGGAGAGAGAAGATAGGAAGAGGAGGAAGAAAGATAACTATTTTTCATTAATTGCTTCACAATACTCCTTTACCCTAAATACATAACATAGGGTAAATATGCAATTAAAACAAAACATAAGGCAACATTTGGAATATTAAAGTATTTCCAAAATTTGCATCTACTGCTGCCACCTGGACGGACAAGATTATTTCTTCTCCCACCAACTCCACTGCCACGTATTCCTCACACATCCAACGCAACACAATTCATTTCTTCTACTCAGTCACAGTCAACGCCTTCCTTTTCCAAACAACTTCTGCATTTCCTCTCCAATCCTTACAGCCATCTTCAAGCTCCACCATATCAGATCTTAGCACAACACATTTAAACACTAGATTTATTAAAAACAATATTTGATATATTTATATATAATCACAAGAAGATAATCACTCATTTGAAATTTAATTTGTCTTGGTATAATTCACTAGAATTTATGAAGATAACAGTGATAATTTGTAGAAGTACCTATTTTGCAAAAATGCATGTGAAAAATAAGTCAGAATGATATGTATAGAAAATACATGTCAAAAAATACTCGAAGTTTCAATGATTTGTATAGAAAATACACATTAATTTCGAAAAGATAAAATTGTACATATTCTCTTACATAAATGCATTAAAGTACTAATCATTGAATTATTGTTTTTTTGATTTTTACTATTATGTTCGTGAACGATATTATCACTTAAATTCAACTATATATAACACACAATAACCAACAAATAAACTTAAAATTCAACTATATATAACACACAATAACCAACAAATAAACCTAAAACCGTTTAGTAGAAATTCATTCACTTTGACTTGAAAGAATGGATGATTGAAGGAAAAAAATCAAGTAACTGAATTATATTATTAAAATATTTATGGTGACGGTTGGGCTGCTCATTTTAGATTAGAGTTAATTGTTTTAAAATTTAATAACTTTCATTTCGTTTTTTCCATGATTTTTTAATTTAATCAATAAATATAATAAATATATAAATTTTACATGATTTTTTATTTTTCCCATGACTTTTCAATTTGGCAAATAAATGCATATACTTATGATTTTTTTCGTATTTTCTCCATCGTCACCATCTTCGATCAAGTTTAAATTGTTGTACAATATAAAGCCTTATTTATATATATATATATATATATATGTTAATATAAGACAAAAATAAAAATGTTAAATTCTAAATTAGCTTAAAAAACTTGATCGAAAAAGGTTGTCATGAGAAAAATAACAAAAAGTCGTAAATTTATGTATTTATTGGTCAAATTGAAAAGTCATGGAAAAAATAAAATAAAAATTAAATTTATGTATTTATTGGCTAAATTAAAAGGACATGAAAGAAAACCAAAATGATAAATTTTTTTGAATTTTGAGACAATTAACCCTTTAATTATATACACCTAGCGGTCCCACTACGCAGCGTCCACATTGTATTCAGTTGTTTTTGAATTTTAATAATATTTGAACGTTATTATATGATTTTAAGTTAAACATTTATTTAGCATAAAATTAAATACAAAATTTATTTATACATTTTGATTAATTGTATATTTGCTTTAATGTGATATTATATTTTTCACCATATGTGTAAGTGGACGGCTGATAAAACCCATATTGTTCGGTGTTTATGATCAACGGTATACATAAATTTCCCAACGGTCAAGTTGTATAAATTTATAAATGTTACCGCTCTGTCCTCTCCAAATAGAGACATATCTTTTTGACACGTAAATTAAGGAGTATTTACTTAAGTTTAAAGTGTTGAAATAATATAAAAGAAAAAAATAAGGGTGCAATTAGTAATGGAATACGCTTCTCTTTGAAGAGAACGGAGTGATATATTATACTTATGTGTTGTTATTTAGAAAAAAAACTATATTTAAGTTATGAAGTGGTATCTACCAGATTCTTCTTTAGAGGTTCGCTCTTTGAGCCCCTCTATGAAAGTAAACACAACGGAAGATAAAGTTTGGAGTGAAGAACACGACAAACCCAAAAAATAAATTTTGCAAGATATATATGAATTATATATCTTGTGGATGTCTCTCAAAGGAAGTATGAATGTTTGTCTCATGCAACAAGAACAAGAACATGCTATTGTTGTTGCTTTTGATGAGTGTAGTGATACTGTTGTTAATGAGTGTAATGCCAAAATAACTAACACTATGAGCTGAAAGGATGTACTGGTTATTCATACCACAATCAAGCAAACCAAATAAGGATAAAGCACGTGTTCCTACCATGGTAGAAATCAAGTTTAGCCATGGTTAGCTAGTACCATTCGACTGTAGGTTCTTATGAAATTTTGTTTTCATATACTGCTAGAGTTTTCTGTAGCTTACTATAAATAGGCCTTGGATATGGTTGTAAATATTATCTTGAACATCACGTTTTCAATGAAATAAGAATTCATATTTTTCCTCTACAAGAATGCTCAGCCTATTGTCTTACTCCTATTTTCTTTTATGGTATCAGAGTGGGTTTCCTTGAAACTGTCTCTCTACCTTTTTTCTTTTCACCCCTAAACATTTAGGAAGTGTTTACTATGTAGGATATGATAATTAGAATAATCCACTCCCTTGGGATTCCTTTAATCTCACCCTTCTAGGTATGATACAAATCAAGGAAATAATCCTTTATTGGAGCCTTAATCACGGGCTTTGGGATATTTATGACTCTAATCCTAGTTAGTAAACACTAGATTAACTTATATATATATTTTTTATCTATATAGGCTTATCCCGCTTAATAAACGCCCCCTTATAGCTTCAACCTCTCAAGATTCAAAGGACACTTCTTCGAAAGAAGTCACCTCATTTATGGCCATAGAACATACTAATGACATGCATATACTTCCTCAAAATCAACATATTTCATTAAAACTTATAAATACTAATTACCTTGTCTGAAACAACAAGTTATTGCCTAGTGAGGCTATGGACTGGAGTCTTATCTCAATGGTCAGACACAACCACCACCCGAATACATTCTCATTCCCAACTCCAAAGAAAAAGCCATGAAACTAAATCCAGATTTTATTAAATGGCATCGCCAAGCCAACTTTTATCTGCTCGGCTTCAAATTAAATCATCCCTTACCGAAAACATTATGGTTTTAGTGGTTGGATTAAACACCATCAAAGACATTTGGAGCACACTAGAGTCCAACTTTTCGAGTAATCCAAAGCTAAACTTATGCAGTATAAGCTTCAACTGCAAACTTTAATAAAAAAGAAAAAAAAAAAAGCTTCAACTGCAAACTTTAAAGAAAGATGAAATACCCATGCGAGAATACCTCAGCAAGGTCAAAAGTTGTTGCGACTTGTTAGGTGCGGCTGGTTACAGAGTCTCCGACGAGGATCAAGTCCTACACATCTTGGTTGGGCTTGGCTCAGAATATGATTCGGTTATGGTAAATGTTACTTCCCAAAATGAGTCATGGAATATTCCAGAACTACACTCTCTTCTCCTAAGCTTTGAGTCTTGTCTTGACTCCATGAAAGGAATTAACATCAACACAAATGGCTCACAACCCTCAACCTACTTGACTCAAGGACCAAACTTCATAAACAATGGTACCAACCAAAATGGCAGAGGTGGTTACAACAATTCTTGTGGAGGCAGAAACGGGGCACCAAGGGGTGGAAGAGGTGGTAGAGGAAGAAATTCCAACTCTCATCGTCCTACCTGTCAAGTTTGTCAAAAGCCTGGACATGTTGCTCTTGATTGCTTATACAAGTTTGAACAAAACTTTGTTCCACAGTGATACACTCCCAGATCAGAATAGCAACACCAACAAAATACTACCACCAATCTTCAATAGTTTCCTAAGAATCCCATTGCCCATATTGCTTCAGTTCGTGGTTGTTCAACTTAAGGCGTGTGTCTAAGTTCTCTCAATTAAACGAGGCCTATAGTACGTAGTAAGCTGACCCTAAGTCGAATCACGTGGAAGACTAAACAGGGCCATTAATCACAAGTACTCAATTGATCAAAATAAATTCTTACACACTTTAAAACGATTTATGGATGTTCATAAACTATTTAAGAATCAAAACAACTAAATAAGAAGACCAAAAGATTGAAGTCTAGGATTGGATAATTGAACTCCTAAATTGATATCAAATTAATCATGCATTCACCCTCAGTTAGAATCTCTAAAGGTAGCTTAGCAATTCACTTTCGTATTTATACACTAAGTCGTGATTTTCACTTTCGTATCAAACTCACACCTCTACAAATCACTTAGACTAACATGAATTCTTATTCAAACGTTTCTAATTAGAGAATAAGTGTTGATTAACCACAATTCAAGTGTTAAAGCAATTTATCAATCTGGTGATCAAGCATTAAATTCCATCCAAAACAAGTTAATCAACCAAGCATGAATCAATTATAGCATCAAACAAGATAATTAGTATCCAATCCTAGTAGGAATCTAGCCAAGCATCATAAACATGGTAGAAACACAAATGCAATCCATCAAAAGTAAACTTACTAGATAAAATGTAAGAAATTCAAGTTGGAATCCACTTCAATCCGTTGGAACTTGACAAATCTAGACTAGGAAAGCATATTTGTAGTCTAAAGAGAGTTCTTATGTTTTTTACAAAGGTTCCCCTGAGAAAATGCATCTCAATTCCTTTAAAAACCCGTTGACAACCGCTATTTAATAGCAGCCAGCGATCGATGGCTGCCCTTCGTTAGCGCTCAATTTAGGTGGGCCCAGCGGTCGCTGGCCCAACCTCTATGAAATTCCAATCTCTGCACTCCAGCGAGCGTTGGATAGCCAGTGCCCGCTAGGTCGCCTATGTGCCTCATCCGCGTTGATTCTCCTACCATCCATTCCTCGGCTCGTCTTGCTTCACTCGGCTTTGCTCATAGACATAATCGACACCACTTCTAGCTCAAATTCTTCCTCATTCCACCATCCTGCATCAAACATAACAACACAAAGACCGACGTAAAAATGAACTAAAAAGGATACGAAAACGAAACAACCTAAAGTCTAGACAAGACAAAACAACAACCAAAAACATAGCAAAAACAATATAAACAACTCCCCCACACTTAATCATTTGCTTGTCCTCAAGCAAAATGAAATCACCAAATATCAATTCATATCAATAGTTAACATGCAAGCCCAACCACCATACATACCTTCATTACAAGACTTAGACTAGACTCAATTTTCAATTGTATTCGGTCACTCAATCAAGATGTAGTGTTGCCCGTTATTAAGTTCATCGACATGCACATGATCACGATATACACACAATCTCACATATCCTCATCATCTACATATTCAGTTCTCCTAAACTTTTAAACAAAACGAGCAGGTCCGCATAAGGGTGTAGTCATTGGGTCTAAACATCAATGGATCACATTGAGTGCCCCGATGTGGTTTCTCATACTCATTATCTAAGATAAGCGGAGTAGAACCCACGAACTCGACTCATCTTACTCATTTACGCCATTCTAGCGTTTATTATTTTCTCTCTCTCTCTCTTTTATTTTTGAAGAGCTAAAACTCTTTATTTATTCTTTTTATTTAGAATTCAAGGGAACCGAACACATAAACTTTAGGGAGTAGCCACTCATAATCCAAATTATAATCAATATACATGCCAACTAGCAAAGTAACATGCCCCACTTAACATCTTAACCACAAAACCTAGCTCAATCAAGAACTGAACCTAAACTCAGTCTACCACCATTCATATCACATATGAGGGTCACGTATTAAAAATCAATACTTATCAACACAAGGTGATCAAATAAGCAAGTTAACATACAATTCTCAAGATGGGGAAGTAGAATAAACTAAGTCAAAGACACAATAAAAAGCACTAAGAACATGCAAGAAAGTTACCAAATCCCCCACACTTAAATCCTACTACGCTCTCGTAGTAAGGAGTTAAATAGAAAGGAGAAGGAGAACTTCCGTGACAACACAGAAGCCGACAACAAGCCCAAGAATCAAGTGACTCCTAGAATTGGTACCTGCACACAAAGACACAAACAAACAAGCATAAAATCGAAACAAATAAATAAAAATAAAACATAAAAGAAAAATAAAAATGAAAAGAAACTAGTACCCCAGATCCTATGGATCCTGATAGTCTGATGCTGGAGGGGGCTGGGGATGGAGTCCCGTCCATCTGGCCCACTGTTCCTCAAGAGAGGTAACACGAGTGTTAACGGATCGGAGGCGGGTGTCCATGGATTGGACACGTATTTCAATTGAGTTGAGGACATTGTTTTGGGTATCCAAGAAGTACCCGGACCCGTAGCTGCTACCTGAGCCACTTGCAAAGCCTCCTTGCTCATATCCGCTCTGATACCCTCCTAAGAACCCTCCAGACTGCTTGCCCTTATAGACTGGCTCGTCCATCTCGGTATCAGCACCGGTATGAGCCTTCTCCATGATTTGGGAGGCCTCAACGGATGTGTCCACTCCTCCAGCTCTCTATTGTGTCGCCTCTCGCTCTCTGAAGCAGCAAACACATTCCCTTTGTTCCGAAGTCTCTAAAGCTGACAGGAGGCCAGTGTGTTCTTTAGGATTGCAGCGTTCAAGCAAATGCTTTCCACACGTTCATAGGAGACAAGTACCTGCAAATCATAATGCACAACAAGATGATACGGGATATAGGCCAATGCGGGGTGAGTTTTGGGTGTGAAGAAGTAGAAATATGGATGAAAAAATGGAGGAATTTGGAAAGGAATTGGAAAATATGAAGAATAAGGGATTTTGGGTGTTGGTGGATGGACTGGGAAAATTTTTGGATAATACTGTGGAGAATGGTATGGGTAAGTAAGATTTTGAGGTTTGAAAGAAAGATTTTGGAAGAAAAACGGAGTATTGGAAGGATTTAAGTCTAGGCTTTTCGCTTATGGAGGAAGAAAGAAAAGAGAAATTTTAAAAATGGGAGAAAAAGAGGGGGAGGAGACTTAAATTCTCACTGAAATTGCATGTCCAGCGGCCGCTGGCGGGACCTCTTTGTCCTCAGTTTTTTCTGCAGTCCAGCGATCGCTGGCTCATGCTCTCTGTCGCCCCATTTTTCTGCAGTCCAACGACCACTAGTTGCACCTCTCTAGCCTCTGAAAACCTGCACTCTAGTGAGCGCTGGAATCCCAGTGCCCGCTGGGTTCCACTCTCGCTCCACACGTACCCCGTTCCGTGCTTGTTTTCCGACCTTTCCGTTCATCTGGCACATCCCTACACCATGTAATACTCTAATAAGACTCTCGACAAGTTAAAAATGAAGAAAACAAATAAAACCATAAAAAAAGGAATAAAATTAAGAATGTTTATTGTCGTGAGCTCGACAACTTTCAAACATCCTTCAAGAACGTGCATCATCGAGAAAATAGAGCCTCGATCTTTTGTCCATGCATCTCTCCTTCCAAATACTGCTTCACTCTCTGTCCATTCACCCAAATTTTTCCTTAGTTCGTGGATTGAGAAGCTCGACTACCCCATAAGAAAAACACCTCTGTGATTTCGAATGGGCCACTCCAACGAGATTTAAGTTTTCCCGAGAAGAGTCGGAGTCGGGAGTTGAATTAAAGAACTCCCATTCACTTCTCCAAGTTCTTCCTCAAGATCTTTCATTCATGGAGTTTCTTCACCATATCCTTATAAATCCGAGCATTCTCATAAACTTCATCCTTCAACTCTTCAAGCTCTGACATCTGCAAGAAACATTCTTCTCCCGCACGTAGCATCTCCATATTCGTCTCTTTGATAGCCCACATGGCTTTGTGCTCTACTTCCACAAGGAGGTGACACGCCTTGCCATAAACAAGCCTATAGGGACTCACACGAAGAACCTTTTTGAAAGCAGTTCGATATGCCCATAAGGCATCTCCTAACTTCATTGCCCAATCTTTCCTTGTCGGCTTAACTGTCTTTTCAAAAATTCCCTTCACCTACTTGTTACTCGTCTTAGCTTGCTCGGAGGTTTGAGGATGGCAAGGGGTTTCCACCTTGTGTCTGATTTTGTTTTTCCTCATTATCTTCTTGAACAACTATTTTTGCAAAAGTGCTTGCCTCCATCACTAATGATTGTCTTAGGAAATCCAAACCTGTTAAGGATGTTTTCCTGCACAAACTTCAAAACCATATTAGCATCACATGTCCTTGTGGGGATTTCTTCAACCCACTTAGACACATAATCTACGGCAAGCAAAATGTACTCGAAACCATGAGAGTTAGGGAATGGCCCCATAAAATCAATTTCCCAAACATCAAAAATCTCTACTACAAGATATTGACTAAATGCATCTCATTTCATCGGCTAATATTTCATATTCTCTGACACCTATCACAAGAAGCATAGTATAAATGCGGTTTTTCAGCATCCAAAGTGTCCCCCACACTCTGCTTCGTGGCAAAACGACAAAACACTATGTTGCTCCTCCTCTGGTACACATCTTCTAATCACCTCATCTTTTCTAGACGGAAAAGAGAGTGGTTCTCCCAATAGTAATACCTGCAAGATCTCAAAAATCTTGCCTTCTCTTGCGAGGTTAGATCATCACCGAGTTTTTCCGTGGCCAAATAGTTAACTATATCAACATACCATGGGAAAGAAGATACTTCAAAGACATGCTCATGTGGAAACTCATCAGGAATTTTGTCATGATTAAAGACAATCAATGAATCCTTAATGTTTTCCAATATAAAGAGATGATCAGAAACAAGATTCTCACTCCCCTTCCTATCCTTAATCTCTAAGTCAAACTCTTGTAACAACAAAATCCACCGAATGAGTTGAGGCTTAACTTGAGATTTGGTGAGAAAATACCTAATTGCCGAGTGGTCGCTATGTACAATAACTTTCAACCCAATGATGTACGACTTGAACTTGTCTAAGGCAAACACTACTGCTAACATTTCTTTTTCAGTGGTAGTGTAATTAACTTGTGCTTCATTTAAAATTAAACTAACATAGTAAATTACACGTAGCATGTTGTCCACACGTTGCCCTAGAACAACACCTACAGCAAGGTCAGAAGCATCACACATAATCTCAAATGGCTTCGACCAATCAGGAGACACAACAATCGGAGCAGATATAAGCTTTTCTTTCAAAGTATTGAAAGCATGCATACACTTGTCATCAAACACGAAAGGAACATCTTGAGCAAACAAATGACATAAAGGTTGACTTATTTTGGAAAAGTCCTTAATAAACCTATGATAAAATCCTGCATGCCCAAGAAAGCTTCTTACACCCTTAACATTCACATGGTGGAGGTAAGCTTTCAATGACATCAATTTTAGCGTTATCAATGGTTATTCCCTTACTAGAGACAACATGACCTAACACAATGTCATTGGTAACCATAAAGTGACTCTTTTCCCAACTAAGAGTAATGTTACACTCAATGCATCTCTTCAAAACGAGGTCCATTTTCTTTAAACAATCATGAAATGAATTGCCAAAAATAGAGAAGTCATCCATAAACACTTCAATGAAATCACCAATTATTTCAGAAAAAATCGAAAGCATGCACCTTTGAAAGGTTCCCGAAGCATTACACAAGCCGGAGGGCATCCTCCTATAAGCATAAGTGCCGAAGGGGCTGGTGAAGGTCGTCTTCGCCTGATCCTCCAGAGCTATTGCCACCTGATAATATCCAGACAACCTATCAAGAAAACAATAAAACTCATGCCCTGCTAACTTATCAAGCATTTGATCAATAAAGGGTAAAGGAAAGTGGTCCTTGCGGGTAGCCGCATTCAATTTTCTATAGTCTATACACATCCGCCAACCGGTAGTTAGCCTGGTTGACACCATCTCCCCTTTTTCATTAGTCGTCACTGTGATGCCGCCATTCTTCGGTATAACATGGACGGGATTCACCCATTCACTCTCAGCAACTGGATAAATCAATCCTTCAGCATGAAGCTTCAGGATTTCCTTCTTCACCACCTCCATCAAGTTGGGGTTCAACCTCCGTTGGCCGTCTCTGAATGTCTTTGCTCCTTCTTTAAGAAAAATTCTATGCATGCACATCGACGGATTTATCCCCTTGATATCTACAAGGCTCCAACCAAAAGCCTTCTTGTTTGCCTTGAGGACATCTACCAGCTCCTCTTCTTGCTCCACCATCAGCTCAACAAAGATGATCATTGGCTTCGTTTCTCCATCCTCCAAAAAGACATACTTAAGGTGCTTGGGCAGCTCCTTGAGCTCGACTGGAATGCTTAACAGTTCTTTAACCTCTTCACCTTTCAAGAGTTTCATCACCCCCACACTTGAGTCGAGGAGTAGGTTCTCCTCTCGACTGTCTGCACTCTCATCGTCATCAGATTCCTGCAAAAAGACCATATCGGCCAAGACATCAATAGCATCGATGAAATAACAATTATCAGTTAAACTTTGCACAGGGTGAGAGAAAATTTCCCTGACAGATAAGGAAATAGTTTCACGTTACACAGTCATTTGCAACTTTCCATTTTTGACATCAATGAGTGTATTAGTAGTTGCCATGAAAGGTCTTCCTAAAAGAACAGTATGCTCATTCTCAGACTCATGCACTTCACCAACATCAAGAACAACAAAATCAATGGGTACTATTAAATCCCCTACTCTAACAAGGATATCCTCAATGATTCCTTTAGGGTACCTAATTGATCTATCAGCAAGTTGTAAAGACATTCTAGTAGGCTTCAAGTTACATAATCTCAATCTCAAGAATATAGAATAAGACATCAAATTAATAGTGGCCCCTAGATCTAGCATACCAGAAGTGGACTTACCATTACCAAGAGAAATTTTAATTACAAAGCTACTTGGGTCAGTCTGTTTCGATGGAAGCTGATGCTTCAATACTGCACTTGCTACTTCCAACACCACTATCTTTTCATCCTCCACAAATCTCATCTTCTTGGATGCTAGCTCTTTGAAGAACTTCACGTAGGCTGGAACATTTATGATTACGTCCAAAAGAGGAAGATTGACATTCACCTTTGAGAGCATCTTATAGAAGTATAAGAATTGTTGGTCTTGCTTCTCATTTCTCAATCGCCTTCTCTTTAGGAGGGGCTAATGCAATAGTCTCCTCTTCATAAGGGACTAATGGAATGCTCTCCTCTTCTTTCTCATTCAACTCTTCATCATCTAGCATTTGTACTTTGTAATCAACAATCTTTCCACTTCTCAGCACCGTAACTGCTTGAGCTTGCTTGGGCTAACTTGGCAGCTTGTCCTTTTTGTTCATCTGAACAAGCTCTCCAACTGTCCCTGCTAGTTGCCCGACTTAGGTCTCAATCCTCTTCATGGTTGCCTCGACTGTCTTAAATCTTTGGTGTCTTGCTTGAATAAACTTATTCAAATTATCATCCACTGGCGATTTAGGCGGGCCCTGAGGTGGACCTTGGTGTTGCTATGGTGGTGTAAAGTGTTGCTGCTGTGGTGGAAATTGTTGGAACCACCCTTACTGAGGTGGAATTTGTTGCTCTTGTGGTGTTGCCTCCACGAGAAGTTTGGATGATACCGGTACACTAGGTTGTACGTGTTCGAATATGGATCGAATTCGGGCATGGTTGAAAGTTTTGAAGAGCATTAACTTACTCTTCGTGCTCCCTGTGTGGCTCAAATGCATTAGCACACACAATGGCCCCGTGGCCAAACTCTCCACAGATTCCACAAGTCTCGTTCCCTGCAGTTTTTCGTGGTTGCTCATCCGCAGTTCGGATAGCTTGAACTTACCTCGTGAGTTCCGCCAACTGCCTCACCATGTCATTGTTTGACGTTGCTTCATTAACCTTCTTCTTCAGGCCTCTAGAGCTCATTTGATGTGAGTTTCGAGCCATGTTCTCAAAGATCTCTGTTAGCTCTTCTGCAGTCATGTTCTCAATATCTCCTCCGGCTGTATTGTCGACCATGTACTGATAGTTTTGGTGGAGGCTCTCATAAAAAAATTGGTTGAGTAGCTCTAGAGAAAGATTGTGATGAGGGCACTGCATCTGAAGGCCCTTAAACATTTCTCAAGTCTCGTGAAGAGGCTCTCCATCCATCTGCGTGAAAGTCACCAGTTGTGACCTCACCTCTTACGTCTTCTGGTTTGGGTACCACTTCGACATAAATTTCTCGGATATCTGATTCTAGTTCTGCAGTAAGTTCAGTGCTAAAGACATGAACCATGTCTTAGCTCGATCATTCAACGTGTAAGGGAAGAAGCGCATCTTCAACTGATCCCCATTCAAACCTCCAAGAGGGAAGGTTTGAACGATTGCATAGAATTCCCTGATGAAGTTCAATGCATCCTCCGTCGGCATGCCATAAAAGGACGGTAGTTGATTGAAGTGTATGTTTTTCAATTCGTAATTCCGAGCTACTTCCCCCAACACAATCGGTGATGCCGAAGCTCCAATCACCGACCTAACGAGCTCTCTCATCTGGCGGGCCACCATGACTATTCGTGAACTCGATTCACTTAAGTCAGTGTCAGAGTTCTGCAAAGGTGTGCTCCCCGAATGATCTGACTGATAACCCAAATCCAACTGAGCCTTGTTTCTGTTCTCCCTGTCCAGGTTAACGATATGTAACTCTCTCCTGCGATGCACATTGTCTAGCACGGGCGTCAATCTTCTTTGCAGACTTCGGCGACCGTGCATGCACAACCTACCACCAAAAAAGAGAAGTTAAATGCAACTTGCAGGTGGAAACACCTAACCAAAAGAAAAGAAAAACAACAACTATGAACTAGAGCAAACAACAATCACAAACTACAAACACTCAACAACACGAAACAAACACACAACGAAAAAGAAAACAGTTGCTTACTAATAATCAATATGCCTATAGCCTTCCCCAACAACGGCGCCAAAATTTGTTCAACTTAAGACGTGTGTCTAAGTTCTCGCAATTAAACGAGGTTTATAGTACATAGTAAGCTGACCCTAAGTCGAATCACATGGAAGACTAAATAGGGCCATTAATCACAAGTACTCAATTGATCAAAATAAATTCTTACACACTCTAAAACGATTTATGGATGTTCATAAACTATTTAAGGATCGAAACAACTAAATAAGAAGACCAAAAGATTGAAGTCTAGGATTGGATAATTGAACTCCTAAATTGATATCAAATTAATCATGCATTCACCCTCGGTTAGAATCTCTAAAGGTAGCTTAGCAATTCACTTTCGTATTTATACACTAAGTCGTGATTTTCACTTTCGTATCAAACTCACACCTCTACAAATCACTTAGACTAGCATGAATTCTTATTCAAACGTTTTCGATTAGAGAATAAGTGTTGATAAACCACAATTCAAGTGTTAAAACAATTTATCAATCTACATTTACACCTATGAGAATCTATTGGTGATCAAACATTAAATTTCATCCAAAACAAGTTAATCAACCAAGCATGAATCAATTATAACATCAAACAAGATAATTAGTATCCAATCCTAGTAGGAATCTAGCCAAGCATCATAAACATGGTAGAAACACAAATGGAATCCATCAAAAGTAAACTTACTAGATAGAATGTAAGAAATTCAAGTTGGAATCCACTTCAATCCGTTGGAACTTGACAAATCTAGACTATGAAAGCATATAAAAGGTATTCTAAAGAGAGTTCTTATGATTTTTACAAAGGTTCCCCTGAGAAATTGCCTCTCAATTCCTTTAAATTTAATCGCAGTCAGCAACCGCTGAGAAGCTAGCGATCGCTGGCTACCCTTTGTTAGCGCTCAATTTAGGCGGACCCAGCGGTCGCTGGTCCAACCTATCTAAAATTTCAATCTCTGCACTCCAGTGAGCGCTGTATAGCCAGCGCCCGCTGGGTCGCTTATGTGCCTCCTCCGCGTTGATTCTCCTCCCATGCATTCCTCGGCTTGTCTTGTTTCACTCAGCTTTGCTCATACGGCATAATCGGCACCACTTCTAGCTCAAATCTTTCATCATTCCACCATCCTGCATTAAACATAACAACATAAAGACCGGCGTAAAAACGAACTAAAAATGATACAAAAATGAAACAACCTAAAGTCTAGACACGACAAAACAACAACAAAAAACATAACAAAAACACGATAAAAAGTGGTCAACATGTTGATGCACCTTACGAGTATAGCTATGACTCTTCAGTGTGGTTCCCAAACTTGGGAACCACAAATCATGTGTCCAACGATCTACGTATTCTCAACTTTGCAGCCGAATATCATGGAAGTAATTCCTTAAAAATGGGTGATGATTATATGTGTATCTCAATTTGCTCGAGATAACTGTGTTTTCTTTGAATTTCACCATTCTTTTGTCTTGTTAAGGATCAGGTCTCCCATCAAACTCTTCTCAAGGACATAGTTGAACAAGACCCTTACAAGTTTCAACTTTACAAGTCGTCCATTACTCCTATTTCTTCTCGTTCAATCAAGGCTCCGCCCACTGCCCGTGCTGCTCGTTTAGATTTTTCCCCTTTCATTTGTAATTCGAGTAGTTCTTCTCCTCTTAGCTTAGATCTTTGGCACAAGAAATTAGGTCACTCTAATTTTGATATATTGTAAAATCCTTGAAGGATTGTGACATCAATTTTCACTCTATGAAATCTCCTTCCTTGTGTCACCCTTGTTGTCTTGCTAAGATGCACCACTTACCGTATGAGGATTCTCACACTGTGTATAATAAACCTCTTGAACTCATTCACGGTGCTAAACTCTAAGATTAACTGTGACATCGGCACATCGTAGAAATGAGTTTGTCACTTCTTGCTCAATCTGGTTTGCCACCTCAATTTTGGGATGATGCTTTCGTTACCTTTACCCACATAATCAACCATATCCCTAGAAAACTTCTTGTTTATTCCACTCCCCTTTATATGCAACCCTTTCATCCGCCTATACTCTAAACACAAGTTGAAAATTTCATTCTATGGATGACACGTTTATTGTATATAGTTCTCATCATAAAGGATATCCTTCTACCTACAGGTAAGATTCTTGTCTCTAGAGATGTCTTGTTTGATGAAAATGTTTTCCCTACAAGGCTTCCAAAGTTCATCATTCTCGCTCAATTTTTTAGCTCCAAAATGCGTTCCACCTCAAAATCCGAAACTTTGGAATTTCTCCGGCCCATTCAATAAAAACAGAGCCTATTTCGCATGAAGTCTTTTATAGACTCCATATCGGGTTCGGGAAGGTTAGCCTCCCCGTTTGCCACATCGGGGTTTGGCTAGATGACTTCATCGTCGGCATTTGGACCATCATCGGCTAATACGCGGATATCGAAAGAGGTCCACCCCCCGCTGCTGCTCCTGGGGTTTCCAGACATCCCCCCGCCACTGCTCCCGCCTGAGCTAGGAAGAAAAGGAGCGACAACTCCGGCCAGTTCATTCATAGTAAAATTCCTTGGGAGATAGTACAACTTCACTCCTATGAAAAAACCTAAAACTAACAAATAGATAGGGGAAGTTTTCGCTGTACAAACTTGAATAAAATGTACAGATGCGGAGAAATTCTGAGGATCATGGATTTTAGAACAATCATTCTTTTTACTTGTACTTCTTTTTGTCTGCTCTTTTCCTCTGAATACGAGGAGAGACTTGTAAGGCAAGTTTGGTTTTTCCAAACAGAATGAAGCTTATGTCAATGGTTTTTCCATTGACCGTCCACATCCTCTCTCTGTTGTTTCTAATTTTACAAAATCATTACATTATGTACTTATCCCAACTATTGTTGTTGATGTTCCATCTCCATCACTATTTGTTTGTTATATTTTTGTCGTTGAGTTAGTCGTGTTTCGTGTCTCGAGTCGTGTCTTTTCGGTTATTTTATTTCTTGTTTTTGTGTGTTTTTATGTCGGGTTGTCTTTGGTTGTGAATTTGATGTAGGTGGTGGAATCGTGCCCAAATGGAGTGC
>JAPKLX010000066.1:58156-76599 GCA_026898415.1 Leonotis leonurus | reverse complement strand
AAGTTAAACCAGCAAGTCTCAGACAGAAAGCTGAAGCAAGACAACTTTAACAGAAAGTTAAACCAGTAAGTCTCAGACAGAAAACTGTAGTAAATCAACTTTAACAGAAAGTGAACCAGAAGGCTTCATACAGAAAGATGAAAGATGTCTCAGACAGAAAGTTGAACCAGAAAGCAACAGACAGAAAAGCACTTTCAACCAGAAAGTGTCTAACCAGTATTCAAACAGAAAGGCACTAAGACCAGAAAGGACATAAGGTTTGAAGCAAAACAGAAAGAGCTGAACCAAACCTGTCAATGATGCATTAAAATCCATCGAGATTTGGAAAGAGAATCACTGACTAACACGAAGAAGGAAAGCAATCACAGATGATCTGCTTCCCATACATAGAAGATTCAATCAACGACTCTACAAGGAAAGAAGAGATATGATTGATTGGCAATCCACAAATCAAATCATGTCAATCAACAAACGGCTAGAATTTCAAATTCAGAGCCTATATATATTTGAAGTTTCAAAGTCTGAAAAATATATATAAGACGCTTACGACATACTGCAGAAATATTCTCAAGCATTCTATCACACAATCAGACAAAAAGCTTCAAACCGTTCGTGGTCGCAATCACACCTCGATTCAAGTCTGTCTTATCGAGAGAGGAAGGAGATCTTTTGCTAGCTAGTAGTTTTCTAGTGGATTAACGTGAAGAAATCCTGTATTACAGTAGTTTTCTGTAAGTTGTAAAGGGACACGACCCTTATTCGTGCATAAGTTTCAATAAGGGTCGTAATTGAAACTTGTGGCTCGTTCTCAGCGAGTATAAATAAGAAGAGTATCCTAGTAGTGGATATCTAATCCAGTTTGGATTAGACCGTGGACGTAGGGGGTTTCCCGAACCACGTAAAAATAACTGCGTTATTTAAATTTTGTATTTACATTCAGTTGTTTTTATTCTCTGTCTTTCTTGCTCATTCAACCAGCATTCTTAATCAATCTTCTAATTATCTGGCTAAGTCTTCAAAAGATTTTCATAACAAAGAGCACCGACTAAAGTCCACCATTATTCCGCGCACACACAGTACATTGTTGGAACTTAAGTTCACGCTTACTTTCTGCTTCATGTTCTGGCATGTCACTCTGTTCTGCTGTTGCTTCTGGTGGTGGTGATGATTCTTGAACTTTCTGTAGTCTTCTTTTCTTGTGTTTCGGTTGTGACGCGGAGGTTTCTGTCTCAACAGAACTTCCTCGCTTGACTGAAGGCTTGCGAGTGGTCTGTTCTTTCACAATTTTCTCCTTTGCGGATTTGCTCTTCTGCTTCTCAACACCTTTAGAAGGTGGCATCCAAGTAGGATTAGAACTACCCACTTCCAGTGCTGCATTACGGTGTACCTCATCAGGTATTTTGTTGAAAAATTGTGGTGCGAGTCCCAAAGACATCTCCAGTTGATGTTGATCTTTGGGTATAGAAAGACTGGTGTTGAACTCCACAGCATCATCCCAGACTTTCTGAGTGAAGAATCTTTCCACCATCAGACTGATCTTGGTGGAGTGTCGTAGATTTCTTCTAACTTCCACCGAAGTTCCTCTGCCTCTGTTATCCTTGGTATAGGTCACCAGCTTTGCTTCCTTAGCCATTAGTTCGAACAAGATTCTGCTCCAGTTGACGCGAAGGTTGAGTACAACAGCCGTGAGAATTCTGAATTTCTCCGGAGTCACTTGATCATATGACCCACTATGATTCAGGAATATCCTCTGAATCATCTCGAGTAACAGCCTGAATCCTAGTTGAAGTAGGGATCGTTGAAACATTCTTCCAGTATATTTTATCGGTATCACCATCACTAATTCCACTGCTTCTTGCAGTTGTGCAGGAGTGATCTCTTCCAAGGATAGACCTTCGTCCTTCAATCTATATGCCTGGTTGATCATTTCAATCACGTTGTATGGGGTTTTGCTTGTTCTGTCACCAATCGGCATCAGTACATTTGCCTCAAATCCATGCTTGTCATTTTGCCATGTTAGATAAAATGTGGCGACTTGTTTTGCCAAAAACATATTCGGATGTGAAGTAACAATGTTGCAGAACCCTAACATCATACAAACATTCAACACAAATGCATATATATTCATCAGTTTATATGAACACATATGAATATTCTCACATGAACAGTAACTTAGAAGAATAGAACATATTTAACGGTTCACAGATCATGTAAGGCAATTCAGATAAGATGAACATGTAATAAACTTAAAAACCTTTGCAGCGAGAAACCATAGCAAAGATTTCTTCAAGTTTTCGAAATCCATGGGTGTCAAGAACAGCATATGGTTCAAGCGAAAGAAACTTCTGAACCTCGGCAACGTGTTGGAGGAATAGAGAAATTTGTGGTGCCATGATCAAATCGCAAAATGTTTGAAGAGAGATTTGCAGAAATTTTTTGGGAAATTCTTAAGTGCTTAGAGAGAGTAGTGCTCAGTGCGATGAAGTGAAGGTGAACAGTTCAGAGATGTATATCGCATATATATAAAGCAAAGAATAAGGAAAGATGAAGGAGGTAAATAAGTAAAAGATAGGCTGAATATCTTCCCTTTTTAGACTTTCCCGCTTCTTCCTTTTATTTTGCCGCTTTTTCTTGCGTGTGATATACGCTCTAGATTCTAGGGTTGTAGGATAGCGCGTGCAAATCTTTTCCTCCGGTGCAACTTTCCTTTTTCCTGTTCTCGCAGGGATTTTCTCGATCACAATTCCCAAAGGTGGGCTAATCATCATTTAAGATAAAGATTTTAGTAAATCTAGATCAAAAAGGTAACTTTTTCAGATTGTAATCTCGGGTGTTGATTGTACGGAGTGACGCCATGTTTCTTAAGACGCTTCCGATTCATAGAAAATTCCCCCTTGACTTAGTAATTAAGAAATAGATTCCACGTGTCACTTTCTTCAATTTGGGAAATAAGTCTCTAACTTTTTGTAGTTGACCTTCTGTTGTTAACCTTTTGGTACCCTTCACAAAAGTCCACGCTAAAATCTAAAATAATCTTCTCCTTAAATAATGTCCCTCATAGCTTGGAGTCCAAGCTTCAAACTCTCATGAACAGTTGGCAAAGTTTTTATATATAAAACGGTTCCATCAATTTCTTCCAATGATCAAGGCTATTATTGCATTATCATGTACTACCACTTTACGAATCTTGTACTGCTGGAAAAAAATTCAAACATTTCCAACAGTTTGAATGTTTTTTCAGAGGTCTAGATCTTAAACTTACAAATTAATTATCTATAATGATCAACTTAATATTATCCAAAACAGTTCACTAAATAATAAACCTAAATTTAATTAACAAGTAACAAAGTTGAAGTAAATGAAATATATGTAATTAAATAAATAATTATAACTATGATACATGCATATGACAAACCATAAGGTGCTAGCAAATTATGTGCAAGACTGATAAACCGCTGGGAACTCTTCCCATCGGTTTATGTATGATGCATATATTTATGGGTTTAGGTGTTTCTCTATGTATAGTTTAAGTATTAGTTTGAATATGTTGAGGTACCTCTTTTTCTAACTCCAGCTTGTCTTTTTGATGACTTTTGACAAAAATAAGACGGGGTTTAGAGGAAGAAAAAAAACTACAACATCAAAGACAGAGCGAGGGGGTGCTTGGTAGTGGCCAACGCTCCCCCTCAAAATTTCAATAATATATATATTATTAGTTTATGTTTTAAAACAAAACTTTTTATTAAGTTATAATTAATGCTCTTGATTCGTAACTTAGTTATTATTATGTATAAATATGTTAATTTTGTTAAGTTAACATTATAGATTTCAACCTCCATCAACACATGACTTGCAATTGAGAATTTTTTTTTTTCGCTAAGTGCAACTCCACGTAGAGGTGTCCACGGTTTGGTTCCCGGTTCGAACCGAACAGAACCGGCAGTTCCACGGTTCCAAAAATGAGAACCGAAATCGTACCGGTTAAGAAGTTAGATGGTTCCAGTTTCGGTTCGGTTCTACGATTTTCAGTTCGTTTTTTTTATATTTCTCTAATTTATTTTATTGTGTAGATAGATATAAATGTTTCCTGCTCCTTTGTGGGAGAATAACTTTTTTTTCTTTAAAATATATAGTATATAATTTTTAATTATCTAGAATTTGATATTTTGAATTATATTGAGTTATTATAATGATTATTATTATTTTTCACAAATGACATTGAATTAAATAAAAAATAAATGTGAAAGAAGATTATACGAATAACATCTATATAAATTTGATTTACAATTAATGACTTACAAATAATAAAAAAATAAAACATTAAAATATTGCTTATTGAATTTCGTAAAAGATACAACTATTGATGAAAATTAAAAAAATAAGAGATTAAAAAGAAAAACGGTTCCACGGTTCGGAACCATATACCGCTGGTTTTGAAAATTGGAATGGAACTGAAATCCATGATTCCGGTTCCAAAACCGCCGGTTCCCGAACCGCCGGTTCCCGATTCAGTTCACAGTTTCGGTTCAAATAGACACCTCTAACTCCACGTCATTTTTCAAATATTTCTTCGTTTTTCTATATGATATTTAATATGATTTATAGTTAATCTCTTTTATTCCAACATCGGTTAAGGATTTTCGAGCGCGATTATTGTGTGAGATCTCATTCGTTCTTTATATTTTAATTCATATGCAAATATTTGTTGTTCAATATTTTCTCTATAATTTAATTATTTCAATCTGCTATTTAGTACGTAATATTTAGGAGTTTGAAATTAATTAATAGCCAATTAAATCAGTCATACATGCTCTCAACTCTTTGTCTCTTGATTGTAGCGTACGACTTTTTTTTAATACTTCATATTTATTTTTAAAAATGATAGTTTTTTAAAGAGTAATCTTGCATTTTTTATATATAGGTTGATAAATCAACACAATGAAGTATAAAACACTTCATTCGTTTTTCAATGATAACAAGAAATGCCCATGAAATTTTTTTGATTTTGGATAAGAATCGTACAAAGTTTATACTAGTTTGGTATAAAAAATTTCCTGATTGGTTAGAAGCATACAAAAAATGTTGCATATTGTGTTCATTATTTTCTTTTTGTATAATTTTATAATTTTGATGTTGATAAAGTTCGTCCCCTTAATCCTTTCAAAAAAAAAAGTTCGTCCCCTTAATAGAATTCATGGTTCAATCCCTGAACTTACTTATAACCCTTTTGAATATCGAATAAAGAAGTTCAAACTTGATGCTCACATTGAATGAAAAATATGAATGGTTCAAATTTATTTTTAGTTAACACAAGCATATCTATATATATATATATATATATATATATATATATGGAGTGGTTCAGGTAAAAAGAGAAATTAAAGTAGGAAATAGGAAATGATCTGGGCCATTGATTTGGATGATCGGACGGATATGATTAAATCTGAACTACTTAAAAAGGCGGTGCATTCCATCGCTTTGAACGATGCACGAAGGATATTTTAGTAATTTTAAAAGTGGCGGTTTCAAATAATTAAGGAAATGTTCTATCTCCACCTATAATCTAGCAACTGCAAAAGGTAGTTTCCTTCCACACGCAAGCAACACAAATCTCTTCATTTTTTCGAAAAAGCACTACAACCTCCAACTCCCATCAATGCAGCGCGGCGGAAGTAAGAAGAATGGACGACGAATGCCTATGAACGACGACGATGAAGATTTCCAAACTCCATCAAGACACACGCAAGAAACGATTCAAGAACATGGGACGAGAAGAAGATTGATATCTACGACTGATGGTTAGAAGATTGATATCTACAATTGATATCTCACTTTTTTCAAAAAAATCTCCAGCTCCACCCTCCAACTATGCAGCGCGCGGTTGAGAAGAGAAAAGGCCGACGAAATACTACAGCAGACGACGATGATGACTTTCTCCGTCAATAGGCATTCAAGATACGATGCATAGTTATACTATTTTTTATGCAGTGTATGAAACTGTAAAATGCATTATTATGGTCATCGTTATATATACTGGTTAATTTTGTTGCATTGTTATACAATTGTTTATGCATTGTATGAAACTGTAAAATGCATTGTTCTCCGATCATGTTCATCAATTGCAACACGATAAATACAGAAGATCGACTTTAATTTTGTTTAAACCTCAATAAAAATCAGACATCACGTCCCCAGAATAAATTCTCCGCTTAAATTCTTAAATCTCTTAATTATGGAAACTAAATATACAATAATTAAGGATGTGCAACGGTTATGGAATGAAATAATTGAGTTCCTGAAAAATAGCATATCATTGTTGCATTATGGAATTGAACAATATGCATTGAACCAGGCTACAATTATGCATTGAACCAGGCTACAATTATGCATTACGCCAAATACACATATTAAACGTCAAGTAACTGTTTTGACTTCCTATTGAAAAATCATAATGAATAAAACTATAACAAATCAGCAATGCATAACCTTCTACTGACGATGCATAAACCGAATATAACATTTCAACTATGTATATAATCGTTATTCACCATACACGCTTATCCTCAAACTGTTCTTCTAACATATTCATCGAGTTGAACTCGGTTAATCAGAACGAACTGGAATTTGTTTTCTGTTTAAACTTCATTAAACCCTAAACCCACATCATGTTCATAACGTCACTTACTCATCAAATCTCATAATTATGGAAACTAAATAATCATTGTTATTCAATTAACGTCGGTTATGGAAAATAGTGGCCTAAATTTCGCATATCATCCAACAACCCATGCACACGGCTATTCTCTCTCCCCTATAAATTACTTAAATGTCCTTAATACTCCATAAATACACGGTTATAATGTTTAAAAAATAAAAAAATGTTTGAATAATTATAACCGTCCGATTGAATTGATGAATGGCCGAGATGATTTCCTATTTCCTACTTTAAAAACACTTTCTATATGATCTACATTCTATATATATATATATATATAAAAGGGGTGCATTCCGGTGAGAATACTATCTTAAGTCAGAAATAAGAATGATTCTAGTCCATTGATCAATACTAAATTAAAGGCTAGATTTGTTTACATATCTATTATTTTTAGTTAGTTTTTATTTTTAATTAACTAATTAAGGGTAAAATTGACAACATAAATTACATGATCTAGTTTTATATAGAAATATCGCAGATTATGGGATTGAATAAAACTGCCAAAATAAAATGGAAACAAACGTTAATGCATCTTGTAGTATATTTTAATGCATTGTCTTGATAAATGTAATGCATTTGGGTATAAATATAATGCATTCTAGTATAAACTATTTATACAAATACATGATTTGACTTCAAAAGTGACAAAGTTAAAATTTTCAATTTAAAGTTCTTTTTTTTTATTTTCAAACACGAAGAATAATTTGTGGTCATATCATTCACCTAAATTTTTTTTAAATAAAACGTGCATACTAATCTTATTGCATTATAGTACTTATTTAGATGCATTACATTATTTGGATTAGTGCATCACATTATGAAAGATGATTTTTTATTGTATTAAATGAAATGCATGGTAGTATTTTATATGATTCATTACACTGTTTACTAAAATTAATATATTAGTCCAATTTTGATCTGTTCACAATAGTTACATTAATCCTTTGAAATGTAGTAATTTTGCAGATGCATTACATTAATTAAATTAGTACATGGAGTTCAAATGCATCATATTTATTTGTCTATTTTATTATGAAGCATTTGATTTTATACAATTATGTATACTAAATATTTAAAATGTGTAATATTTTATTATGAATGATTATGGCTACTCAGTAATTCAAGAGATGAGTATAATATCACTTAAAATATTTACCATAATTTAATTGATATGTAATCCATGAAATAAGGAAAGTGACTGTTACAATAAATTTATTTTACACTTTTATCCTTATTGTATTAATTATGGAATTGACTTACAATATTTTAATGCAAATTGCAGATTGATTATTAGCCATAAATTATACTAAATCAAGGATATAGATCTATTCTCAATTCTCACTCTAATTATCATTCTCACACGATTGTTTCCCTATATATATATATATATATATATATATATTACATTTATGTTTTCTGTCACGACCGCATTCTACTAAGGATAGTAGAATCCGGGAAACCGTGACTAAGGGAGGGATTTAAGAAGTGGGGATAGAAATGGGGAATGAACCAAGATGAATAGAACAACATTCTCATATCTTAACTAAGAAATTCATTGTACGAAATCAACATGTGAATATTTTGAGTCATAAGCTCATACATAACCACGAATATTAAGAAGACTGAAGACTTGAATCCATTATATAGAGATCTCAACTAGCAGCGGAACTATTCGGATCGATGAAGTTTTACACGTATGAAGACATGCAAAACCCCCAAGAGTCAACCGCTAAGAGACCGACAAAAGCACGGCATAGCACCTTCATCGTTTCTTAACCTGCACGTTTAGAAATACATGCAGGGCTGAGTACAAAAGTACTCAGTAGACACGTGCCGAAATCGCACTCATACAATTATAACTGTCAGGCCATTATAAGTGAAACATAGGGATTTTGTCTCTAAAGCACCTATGTTCACCAAAATCATTTTTCGTGAAATTCCTATGTTCGACTGCAGTCTAAGTTCTTTTGTAATCTGCCATATCCAAAGTTCTATGTGCCGAGGAGGTGGCCACCTCACACGGACACTGGACCGGCCAACCCGCTAAGATGACTCGCGGTCCTTTATGTACACAAGTCCGAGTAAGATATCTAATCTATTGGGACCCGAATTCGATTATAAATAAACAGATAGGCATCATACATAAATCGAAACATTTATGGCAAGACAGTGCTTTTGGAAATATCAAATTTTATTCTAAAGTCATGCACACATATTTTATAGAGTAAGAAAGCCTACTTGAATAGTCTCGATTGATGTTGGCTTCGTTCTCGGAGTGCGGATCCGACCTCTTGTCGAAACCTTTAAATAAATCTCAAGTGAGATATAATCTTCTAGTGCATTTAATATTCTCTAAGTGTAAGGAATATTATCCTTTATTGTTTGGAGGATTACTCTCAAATCTCTACTCGATTACTATTTGAGTATTGAATTCGTCTAGAGATGTTGATTTCTCAAGTCAACTATGTTTCCTAAATTCAATTTCATTTATTACATTAAAGTAATAATTATTGAATAAATGAATAAATCTCTAATTGAATATTTTGCTTCTCAAGTCAAAATATCCATAGGTTTCTTATAGGTTGAAATAATCTAGTTAATATATATATCTAAGTATAGTCTATAATTTAGAGCAATTATTAATATGAAATTCTACTAATAATTTAATTCTCTTTATTTAATTTGTATGCTTCTCTTTGGCTTTAGTCTAAATAGATAAATTTTAGATCTAATAGAGTCATTACTAGTCCACTTAAATAATTAAGTTAGCCAAATTCCTACCTATATTTTCGGCCCAATTATATATGCCAAATTGATCACTCTCATTAATTCCATTAGTTTATAGGGTAATTAAATTAGCCCACATCAATTCATAAGATAGCCCATAATTTTTATTAATTATCGGCCCAGTATTTATTAAATCCCAGCCCAACATTTGTTTTATCTCTGACCCAATTATTAATTCGGACCCGGCCCAGTTACTATTCTTATCTAAGCCCACTTAATCTTCTTATTAATTTATTTCCCGGGTCCAATCATCTTGGCCCAACCTGTATAATTTCTGGAGCCCAATATAAATAATACCCAACCCGTTAACCCGGCCCATGACTCGGGCCCAATCCTAGAGTGTTCTAATCCAATCAAGCCCTAGTTTTCATTCCTTTCCAGACTCCTCCTTGCCTCATTCTGTTTCTACCCCAGAGACATCCGCCTATCTCTCTCTCCGTTTTCTTCACAGCGTCGCCGCTCCTCTCTCCCCGTTCGAGCTCCGGCACTTCTTCGTTCTGCAACTGCGCGCTCGACGGAGTCGAGGTCTGCTCCGGGCCATCCCTTCTCGCCCTGAGACTTCTCTCGTCCAGCCTTCCTCTCTCGCTCCGCTGCTGTGCTACCTTCTCCTCGTCGCCAACTTTCCTCCGGCGAGCTCTTCCTCGACAGGGATCGAGCAGAGCTCCTCCCCATCCGGAGCTTTTCGCCGTTGCACCGCACTCCGCGCCATTCCTTTCCCTCTCTTCTCACATCGCTCAGCGACAGTTTCCCTCGAGGTTCCTCGCCAGTGTCTCGCGCAGCTCTGCGCCGCGCCTTTCCTGCAGTCTGGCGTCATGCTCGGCCTCCTACCAGCGCTGACATCCTCCCTCCATCTTTGTGCTCGACAATCTGTGGCAGAACACAGTCCCTCCTTCCTCTCCGCGGAAGGCAGCTGCGGAGGAGTTGTAGCCAGCCAGTTACAGCGCAGCCGTGAAGCAGTCGCCTCCTCTCTCTCTCTCTTCTCACGTCGCCCTTCTCGACGCAGCTACAGCGTGGTCGAGAAGCAGCCCTCGCCGGCGCTGTCACTGCCGCGCGCCGCTGTCCTGAAGGTAAGACTCCTTCCTCTCACTCTTTTATTTATTTATTTTTTTGATTGATTATGGAATGTTTATGATCTGAAAATTCCCTTCCTTTTCAAATTTCATGAATTAGTGGAGGCCTATGAATGTTCTAAATTTACAGATTGGTTTCGGGGCTTTCGGGATCGGTTCGGGTAATTCGGAATTTGTTCGGGGCTGTGCGGGGTTGGTCGGAGCTGTCCGGAGTTATCCGGATTGATTCGGAGCCATTCGAGGTCTGTCCAGGGTCGTGCGGGGCTGTCCGAACCTTGCTCAAGGCTGTTCGGAGCCGTCCCGAGCTTTCCGGGTTGGTTCGGGACCTGTTCGAGGCCATCCGAAGCTGTCCGGGACTGTCCGGAGTGATTCGGGACCTGTTCGAGGTCATCCGAAGCTGTCCGGGACCTGTTCGAGGCCATCCGAAGCTGTCCGGGACTGTCCGGAGTGATTCGGGACCTGTTCGAGGTCATCCGAAGCTGTCCGGGACTGTCCGGAGTGATTCGGGACCTGTTCGAGGTCATCCGAAGCTGTCCGGGACCTGTCCGGAACTGTCTCGGCTTCGGAGTGGTTCGGGGCCATTCGGAGCTTGTTCGAAGTGATTCGGGGCAGTTTTCAGAGGGAGTTCACGGCTGGAGCAACAGCCGTGCACTACCATTATTCCTATTTGCTATGTAAGTCTTCTTCCTCTTTTATTTTGCCATAGATTACTTAGTAGCATATGTTTCATAGCAACATTTAAACAAGGCTTAGAAGTATGTTTTCTTACGTTAAGAGCATGCCTTTCTAAGTTCAAAATGCATTAGCTAGGTTCAGAGTCTAAGCATTCTAAGTTCAAGTTAAAATCTGTTTTGTACGTGTATGTATCCTAAGTTTAGCTTTAAGAGGTATGAACATAAATTGTTAGAGCTTTAAATCCTTACCTCAAGGCTGCCACTATTTCTTTTCTCCGGGTTCTTCTTCAGACTTCAATTTGGTTCTTCTTCAGACTCCAATTTGGCAGCACTTCGTGAGAGTTAAATGGGGTGAGTTTCAGCCTTAGCGTTTACTCCTTATATAGAGGCAATGAATCTCTATTCTCTACTTGTTTTCTACACTAACTTACTTCTTTAGACTTGCAGGGCATGGGGTGCTTGACTTGGGATGTCTGATTGAAGTTTGATGCACAGATTGAAAATCTTACTGAATCTCACACTTCCCCATGTAGTATTTAGGTCTCAATTCTATTGTGTAAATTGTATCCTAAATCTCTTTTCTGTACTAAATCTTAAATCTCTTTTCTGTACTAAATGTGTTATGCACCGTACATATATATATATACACGGTTGTTGTATATTTTAGTTCCAAAAACGAAATAGTGTTTTACTGATTCAATATAATAATAATAATAATAATAATAGCAATTATTATTACTCTAACTATAATAATAATCCACTTAGGCTAATTAGAAATGAAGGCATTAAAATCATAAATATTTTTAATCTCTTCTAAGCCTTTACTAATATGAGATTTAATGAAACTAGTTCAATTTCATAAATGGAGAACAATATTGTCAATTTGCTACTAAATTTTCTATTTATAAATAAAATTCTAGTAACCATAATCTATTTGGTACAAAATAGTTTTAACGAAAAGAGCGGGTCATTACATTTTCGCTTTTTTTGAAATTTTTTAAAAATAAATAATATTTTGGATATTTTATTCAATCATACCCTTAATTAAATCATAAATGTTTTCTCCTATTTCCTTCCTTTATTAATATTTGATGTATTTTTTATTGTTTTATTCTATATGAGGTGGTCTTTCATTATTTTTACACCAAAATAATTAAGATTATTAAGGACAAATTTTCATCAATTAAGTTTAATCTATATAATATATTAAAGGATTACATATTGGAGCCACCATCTTAATTCAAGGTTTACGTGGCATCACTAGAAGTCTCCCAATAAAAATTAATATATTATATATGGTAATTTAATTAATATGGTTTAATTATGTTTTATATAGTAATCAATCATGATTGTAATCTTATTTAATTAATTATTCAGTCAACATTGCAATAAATATAATTCAATAATTTAGCAAGAATCTATAATATTTATAATGAAATATATAATTTTATTTTTATTTAATAATTATTTCATTAATATTTTTATTAAAAATTCAGTGAAATAAAATATAACTTACCGAATAAAATCTAGAATATAGAATATTCACCAATACATATATTTTAATAGAAAAATATATAATATTTTTATTAAACATATTTCATTAATACTAAATATATAATATTTCTAAATACTTTAAACTTTTTTAAAATTTCATTAGTTAATTTTTTCTATCGATTTTAATTAATTTGATCTTATTTTAATCAATCTCATATTTCGTAGCTTAAGTTTCACATATATTTTTGCATGATATTACGTCAACAGTGAATCTAAATATAAATAAAATATTAAAAACTTAGTGAACTTCATCATACATTGAAAATTTGGTGAACTTCATCAATAGAAGAATAATATAAAAATAACAATTACGAGTTTAATTTTCAAACCCACCATCCGTGAATACCCGCCACTCGTATGTATTCATTAGTTACGAAACATATAATTTAAATTTTAAGAGAGATTATATATAATTTAGGCAATAATATACATATATAATTTATAAAAAATGTTGGTCCCGAAACGAGTATACTGAGTGTATGGGGGCCGGCGGGGGGAATACACCAGTTTTGATTTTTACAAGTTAATACTTTGAGTGAGCTCCTGTACTGAAGGGAGAGACTTCAGTAAGAGTTGAATACTTTAGATAGCAATCCTTCCGTCTACACTTAGTGTTTGACTGATGGACTAATATCTTAAGTGTTGTGCGGAATGTGGTGGTTTTAAATCTTACTCGTTTGTTCAGAAAACTTAATGAAATATTTCTCTTTTCAATTAATTAGTATTCAGTGTATGATAATCAATGAATGATAAATACTGAAAGTAAATAAGAGAGAGAAATGATTGAGTTTGCGTGGTTCGGAGATAAAAACTCATACGTCCACGTGTCTCGATGTTAGTCGAGGTTTTCCAAGTTAATGGAGAGATAATAGTCTTACAGTGATCAACCACAAGGGGTTAGATAGACAATATATGTCACGCCCGCCCTCTGTTAAGGTAGCCAAAGTCAGGAAAACCATGACTGGGGAAAGGAACATAAAAATAGAGGAAAAGAATGAGACTTGCACGAAGAGAAATATCTAAATACTTAATCTGAGTATCTGCAGCGGAATTTGGATCAATTTCTAAGTTTACATGTATGAAGACATGCAAACCCCCAAGAGTTACTACTAGATGAGTTCGACAAAATCTTCGCTTAGCACTTCCCCTTTTTCATCACAGCTCAACCTGCACATTTAGAAATACATGCAGGGCTGAGTACAAAAGTACTCAGTAGACACATGCCCGAAATCACATTCATACATATATAATTGTCAAGTCATTCTAAGTGATACATAGGGATTTTTGTCACTAAAGCACCTATGTTCACAAAAGCATTTCTTTTCTTGAAAATTCTGAGTTCGACTGATCAGTCAAAGTTCTTTAGTAATCAAGCATATCTGTAATTTCTGTGTGCCGGGAAGGTGGCCACCTTACACGGACACCTTGACCGGCCAACCCGCTAGATGACTCACGGTCCTTGTGTACACTAGTTCGAGTGGGGATGCTTACCCACTGGAACCTGAATTCGATTTCATAATCATAGCAGATATGTATCATACAAAACATAAAACATTTATGGCAAGACAATACTTGAAATATCAATTTCAATTCAAAAGCTATTTGAAAAGAAATAACATAAATGCGGATAAACACGCATATTTTCTTTTAGTATAAGAAAGCCAACTTGGATCGTCTTGACTGACGACTGCTTCGTTCTCGAACTGCGATCCTGACCTTTCGTCGTACCCTTTAAATAAATCTCGAGTGAGATAACATTTTCGAGTGCATCTAATTATATTCTCTAAGTGTAAGGAATTATTATCCTTTGTTATTTGAGAATTATTCTCGGGTCTTTTAACTCGGCTATTGCTCGAGTTTCGGATTTAGATTTTAGGAGGGTCGTTCGATGATTTCTAATCAAACCATGTTTTGACTTTGATTAAACACATAACTTGATGTTTGATCATTTCTCAGCACTCATGCTCGTCTAAGATCAAAACATCTATGAATATCATGAAACTTAATACAATGATATAAACCTATAATAAATCACGTTCGTTAAATAAAACATCACATAACACTTTTCATGCTCTCGAACGGCCAACTTCGATTAAAAACTTAAAATCGGGGAAAAACTCCTTTTCATGCTCATAAATCATAATATGAGATTATAAATCTCATACGAAAATTATGCGGCTCGATTATCCAACATAACGGAAAAATCGGCTACTAACTTATTTCAATTTTTGCACACTTGACGGAAAAATCCGATAAAATCATATTAACCTTTATTCATGCTCAACACATGTTCAAGCTAAATGAGCAGTTGAATTTGAAAAATCATAATAAATTGGAAATAATTCCAATTGTATCGAATCAAACTTTAAAGTGACCATAACATCGTAAAGTTTTATAATCCGAAGACAAAACACATAAAATTATTTTACTCTATTTTTCACGAATTTTCAAAGTTAGATAAATTTCCAGATTTTCGCTGGAATTGGCAGTTTGCGCAACCATTTTGAAAATTTCATAACAAATCGAAAACACAACGAAATGGGGTGATTCAAGTTGGAGATTATTCCTAACTCGATCTAGTATTTTATTATGTTAAAAATTCTACTCATTCTGTACTTAAAAAGACGAGACAAAACCCGGGCAGAAACTGTCGCCCCTTTCTCTTTTTTTTTTAAACATGCTCGATAAATTCCCGTAAATTCACATAATACTCGTATATAACCTACATACATGCTCGTCTATTCGATTCATCCAAGAAAAATCAAAAACATATAAACCGACAAGCTCAAGTTAACTTCTCAAAACCTAACAAGCTTAGATTGCCTTGAAACTTAATATATAAGCTTATCTAACTTACACGAGCAACATTAATTCTCGACATTTTTCGATTCGGGCTCGACTCGATAAAAATCGAAAAGGGCAGCCCCTTTTTTCACTTTTTCATCAAGCTCCAAACATGAAAATAAAATCGTAGAAACGTAGGTAAGATCGAGGGCTACCTTTCTATCGGATTAGATTTAGAAGAAATCGGAAAAACGAGACGAACGGGACGAAAATCGGAGCAAAACTCCTCCCTTTTCTCTTCTTCTTGCTCACGCCATTCTCTGCTTCTGTAATCTCACGTAAAAGCTAAAATTGGGGTGACTTTTGTGGTCTTTTATAGGCCACAAGTTGCCCCTCAAAATATCTAAATATTTGGGGTCCAAATCGTCTTTTCGCCTCTTAGATATTTCGGTCCGATTTTTTCGTCATTCATCTATCTCGATTGAAACGAGAGTCAACACACTCGACTTTCTTACTCATTAAAACATCTTCGTCTCTCGTGAACTAAAGTCGGGGTTTGGCCCGATCGAGTTGCACGTAAATCGAGAAAATGCTTGTTTCTCGATTTCTTGATAAATATCGATTAAAACTCCGTTTCTTCTGAAATTAATTTTATTAAACTTCTCGGGAATCTTTTCATTACTCGTGCTATCAAAATCAAAAAAGAGGAGTTTTCTCGATTTCTCGAGTTCTCGGTTTTACTATTCACCGGACGGTGAAAAATAAAAAGTTCCGCATATGGTCCGTATCGCGATAAAAGTGTTTGTAAATTATCGCGCTTTGTCCATATCTTGTTTCGAACTTCAAATCCGGGCATTTGAATGAATCCCGTATTTGCTCTTGTTATCAGTTATAAAAGTATAAGCCGGTTCTCGAAAGAGTGGAGATTTGGTCTCCGTTTTCGCTGAAATTTGGCAGCAAGCTTCAAAATAAAGTTTCTAATCCAAAAATTTATTCTTGGGATTTTTAAACACCTATAAGCCAGGTAAAAAATACTCGGGTGTTACAATATATCTGATCATTTCTAGCTTCGAACTAAATCTAATGCTAACTATTCTTCGGTTACAAGAGTATCGCTAAATATGAACACTGGAGAATAAAATCTGAAAGCTTGAGTGTTCTTGAGTGTTGAAAGTGATGATAGCGTTAGCGAGTTGTAAAGATTGGGTAACCGGTGGTTGAAGCGTTTGAAGCAGCGGGGTATTTATATGTCTCTCATAGGATGTATCCGTTGTGAGATAGACCATCATTTGAATTCTTCCTGTTGGAGTCTTCGTCCTTTTTGCCATTTTTGGTGTCTGCAACAAAATTGTGTTTCACCTACTGAGATTTTTGCCGAAAGTGGTAAGTCCTATAGAATAGACTATCACTCAGTGGAAACTTCAGATTTGAACTTCAGTGCAGAACTTTAGATGTGAACTTCAGTGGCAATGTGACTTCAGCTTCTAACTTCAACTTCAAAACTTCAGGACAAGCTTCAGTAGAGTGGTCCTTCAGTTTTGGCATAGTCTTGAATCTTCAGTAGTGTCAGTCCTTCAGTGTACCTAAAAAATAGAACTCCCTAACATTTGAGTTCTTAGACAAAACACTAGAGATTTCAGTTTTGGACTTATTACATCTTTTAGGGGAGGTTTTGAGATCTGAATCAAAACACTTATAAATATTTCCCAACAAAAAAAATATGATTGATATTAAGTGGGTGAGCGAGTACTTAAAAGACATGTTGGTGAATATTTTATGAGTATATCCCGCATAATTTTTGCAGGTAAAAATAATAATTATGCATATCAATATACACAAACTAAAATGATAGTGTGTATGAATATGGATAACCATTATCCATGCATGTCTTACCTGATTGTCATGCCTAATTTTGACTCACCAACGAGATAAGTTTTCACACATATAATATTAATTATTTGATTACTAAATAAATATTTTTTTCGAATAAAAAGTATTTATTTGATTTGGTTAACTAATTGATTTTTATCAAACAAATAAAGACTCAATTTTTTAAATTATTTTTTAAATTACGACATTAAGTGATATATTATATACCTATAAAATTTACACGAGAAAAGTCTTCATGTAACAATTATATTTTGCAACTTATATAATTTTTCAAGTAGCATGTATTTGCAATTATGTTAATAAAATATAATGTAATGTAATTTTTTACCAATACATTATATATACGATAAATTACTTATCAATTTATATTACTTTTAAACAGAGTATAACATTTTTAATAATAATTTTTTTGTGATTAATCAATATATATTATTTTAAATTTTATATTTATAAATCATAAAGAGGGAGTAAATATTTTTTAACAATTATATTTTGAAAACAATTATTTTTAATTTTTATACTTTCTACGTCTACTCATTTCTAACCAAATTCTTTTAATAAGTGAGTCTATTTATTTTATATCTACAATTTAATTAAATATAATAAATAAAATAAAATTCAAATCCATTTACTATATAATATATTTTAAATTAAATTATTTAAGAAAAATCCTAAGCCAAGTTAAAATCAATAAGAAATACATGAAAAATGAGTACAATATAAAAAGGGATCGATTAAAATGAATTGGGAAATATCTCTTTATTATGTTAATAATGACTCATTTACATTTTACATGATTACTAAGATATGTTTAATTTTTATATATTGCATAAAAATCAATAAATAATTCATATATTAAATTTTATCCAATAAAAAAGATAAATCATTATTAGTAAAATATTTTATCCAATAAAAAGATAATTAATAATAATAATAATAATAATAATAATAATAATAATAATAATAATA
>JAPKLX010000066.1:27159-57756 GCA_026898415.1 Leonotis leonurus | reverse complement strand
ATTTTCATGCTTTTAATGGTATGTAGAATGCAAATACATGATTTATATCTTCAATTTGACCATTTGGACGACATATACGATGTAATTGTGTGGAATAGAAGTGTGTAGTCAGTTATTATTTTTAAATAAAGTGTGTAAGAGATTGCTAACTTCCATATACTTTTATATATTTAAAAAATGAAATGGATATTTTTGACATGTACATTGAAATTTTGGGTATATTTGACATGTATTTTTTCAAAATGAGTATTTTAATTTTTAACCCATAATAATAATAATAACAACGGAAAGGAAAGGGGAAGAGGGAGTAGTTCCAAAAATACAATGAGAGTAGAGTGATTGTCGGCCGACAAATAAGGTACCGTCAAGGGAGCCTGTTTGACACGTAGGCAAAGTGGGGTCCATATCGCCAGCTGAAAATTGATTGGCTGTTTTACCTTTTGTCTCGTCGCCCTCAATTACAAGAAAGAGGGCCCACACCTTCTGGTTTCTACATCAACCCTAAATAAAAACATTACCATATAAATATGTGCTACTAATAAACACTAAATTTGTACCACCACCTTACTTTCATTTCATATATATATTTATTTATAACTATATTGGCCTTTTAAGTTAGTATATTTTTAACAATATTACTACCAATGAACCGACTTTGTAGTTGCTTTCGGAACAGGAAAACGATTTCTTGTTTATTAAAAAATGATATATAAAGGAAAAAATGTACTACATCCAATCATTTAGCCAAACGCATTAAAACATGATATTGCCAACTAAAGACTGACTCCCGTATTTAGTTATCATTAGACCAACTTCTTTTTACTATATCCCCAATCATACTTCCAAATTTATCAATAATTAATATACTCTCCGTTTTAATATTGTTGATTCGGTTTAACTAAATTTATAAATATTTTATTAATTTTGAGATTAAAAATAATGAGACAGATAAAATATTTATCATGACATATACACGTAAAAAATATAGGTATTAATTATATAAACTAGCCAAAAAAGATTGTAAAAGATAAATAATAGCCGCAAACATAAAACTATTTAAATTCTAGTCATTTTGAATGTGAATTACCATAAATATCCTTCTACTTAAATTTAATTGTTTGAATGGTACGAATGATATGAAATGTATGAATAATATTCATTCGTACAATTCATATATATGTACAATTTAATAAAATTAAGTATCACATATGAATGTTTTGATTCGATACAATTCATACTCATAAATGTAAAAAATAATTGTAAGGATATTTTATTACAAGAAATTTGTAAATGACTATAATCACATTGCGCCTTCCCCTTTTAACAAATTTAATATTTTTGACCAAATTAGTATATTTCCTGTCTTATTCTATTTGTCCTAAAACTTTTTGAATAGTATACTAACAAATATGTTATACGTGCCTTCATTATTTCAACAATCACTTTTACCTTTTTTTTTATGTGTTAACTTTGTCAAAATAAAAAGAATGACACAAGTAAAATAAAACTTCCCAAAATGATAATAAGTGAAATAATTAAAATGAGCCGGAAGGAGAATTTAAATCCAAATGATTAGCACGATAAAGATGTGAGCTGTGACCAACATAAAGAAACTAAAGTCCAATATGTCAAATAAATCAACGAAGACAAGGACTAAGACATAAGTAATTAAGTATTTGATTTGCATTTTCAATTTCTAAAAAGGATGGCACACATCCAAGTATAACTTAAAACCATTTGATTCTTATGTAGATTTAAATTATTCTTTTCCTTGTTGAAAACAATTAGTATTAAAGTTAACAATCCACTCAAATTAACCTATCTAACAAAAAAAAAGAAAAAGAAAAAAAAAACATGTGAAAATGTAGCATGAAGATGATATTGGCTTGAGTGCAGCAGGCAAGAAGAGAGAAGTAAATAAGAAATGGAATGGGGCCTTGGGAAATGGTGTGATTGATTGGTGGGGTGCCATTGCCATGGAATTGAACATCATCTGCATTTCGCCCCACATATTCATATATTGTTTTATATGTGCCATAAATAATGCTAATTGTTCCGATCAATTTCTCTGCACCACCACCACCATCGTTCACCTTCCCAAAAATCCTCCCTCTCTCTCTCTCTCTCATGCGTTTCTAGATTCTTAGCTTAGCTGGTCTGCATCCGGCGCTGCTTATTCCTATCATCAGATTGCTTGCTTTACTTTTCTTCATCTAAGATTGCTAAAGATCGAATCTTTTCTATTTTGGGGTAATGCTATTGAGTGGTAATGCGTGCGCCGTGTACGGAATTTTCATGAATTTGTGGTTTGGGGGAAGAATCTGAGGTTCATTATAAAGAATCTGGTTCCCTAGATTCCGTATTCACTTTTGCTTTGTAATCCATTCCATACCGATTGGGGGAAATACTCGATCTCCGATTATTGATTGAGCGGCAGGGTGGGTTGGGTGAGGGATTTATGGGGTGGTTAAGACTTGTAGAATATAGGGTTGTGAGAAGAGTAATACACAGAGGAGAAGGTGAGGAATGAATGAATGATGGGGAGCAAAACGGCTACGTTTGGAGGGGAGAGGCTGGATAAGCTGAGGAATACTGGGTTAGTATCAAGGTCTAGAATGAGGCTATGGATGATCAGAGCAACCACCACTGTCTTGTTGTGGACTTGTGTAGTTCAGTTAACGGCATTGAGTGAAACTTGGGGGCCTCGGGTGTTGAAGGGCTGGCCCTCTTGCTTCTTGCATGAACAAGAGCCTTCTGCCTTGGCATTGGGTGTTCAGTCTTCGTCCCACCTTCCAGTTAGAATTCTTCCACCAAAGAGTGAGTGTTTAATATGTTTTCGTGTAATTTAGTCGTGTGACATGCAGGTTGAAGGTTCATTTACAATTGCAGAATTCTTTAGGCTGGTTGATTTGTTGAAGATCATCTCCTCGATGTACATTATGATGTTTATTTGGTTGTTGTTGGAAGTGAGATGTGTGTTTGGTGCTTCTAGTTATTTTGCAGCGCTTTAATTCTTGGCTATTCTTAGATGCTGGAGTTTATGTTCTAGTATGATTACTCTGTTTGTGGTTTTGTGCTTGTTTGATAATCATGGCTCTTGATTAGGTACTTATGTGCTGTATTCGAACGTGCAATTGTAGAATTAGTTTCCGACAGTACATGTGATTATTGATGCTTTCGCTGAACTTTAAATTGTATGTTTTCGTATTCAGGGATCTATAAAAACAACGGTTACTTGATGGTTTCGTGCAATGGAGGGCTTAATCAAATGAGAGCAGCAGTGAGTGGCTATTTCCATTAACGAAACTTACATTTTCAAACATATTTAACCCTCTTCATTTGTCGGCAACAGTCAGTTGATTGACTAGCCTCTTTTGCTGGATGCAGATATGTGATATGGTTGTAATTGCAAGATCTTTGAATGTTACATTGATAGTTCCTGAACTTGATAAGACCTCATTTTGGAATGATCCAAGGTCTACACTCAATACTGATGCCGACAAATATTGAAATACTATATGTTACATTGTGAGTTTTGAGTGCTTATTTCCCCTACCTAAAACATTGTAGCTCATGGTTGTAGTGAATTTCAAGACATATTTGACGTTGATCACTTCATTACTTCGCTGAGAGATGAAGTTCGGGTACTGAAGGAGTTACCCCCGAGGGTCAAGAGCAGAGTAGAGCTCGGAATAATTCACACAATGCCCCCTATTAGTTGGTCTGATATCTCATACTATCACAAACAGGTCATTAGATCTATTTGTTTGTTGCATTTTTTGATCAATTCTGCAAGTTTGATTACAAATTTGAATGATACCTCCTCTCGTTTTCATGCATGCAGGTTCTTCCTCTCATACAGAGATATAAAGTCGTCCATTTGAATAGGACCGATGCTCGTTTAGCAAACAACGGTCAGCCCTTAAAGATTCAAAGGCTGCGTTGCCGAGTAAACTTTAGTGCCTTAAGATTCACACCTCAAATAGAAGAACTTGGTAGAAAAGTCATAAAAATACTGAGGCAAAATGGGCCTTTATTAGTGCTTCATCTCAGGTACGAGATGGACATGCTAGCTTTCTCCGGTTGTACTCAAGGGTGCAACTCTGAGGAGGTGGACGAGCTAACGAGCATGAGGTATAAGTTCGTTTCTCTTTGTCACAGCACTTTGTAGGCAGTGTGCTCCTAAACTGATTATTACATGTTCATCATCAATAGATATGCCTATCCTTGGTGGAAGGAGAAAGTGATAGACTCTGATTTGAAGAGAAAAGAGGGGTTGTGTCCTTTAACTCCTGAGGAAACTGCACTTGTATTGAAGGCTCTAGACATTGATCCCACCATCCAGATTTACATTGCTGCTGGGGAAATATACGGTGGTAAACGAAGATTGTCAGCTCTCGTATCATCTTATCCAAATCTTGTAAGTTCTATCTAACGAAATCCATCTGTAGTTTTAGGGTTCATGAGTCTTGTTATTTATTAGACTTTGTCTGGCTACGATGTCGACGTGATACAGGTGAGGAAGGAAACACTATTGGAGTCTTCTGACCTTATGTTCTTCCAAAACCACTCGTCTCAAATGGCTGCACTAGATTATCTCGTTTCACTGGAGAGTGACATCTTCGTTCCGACTTATGATGGCAACATGGCCAAAGTTGTTGAAGGCCATCGCAGGTACTAATGACTATGAGGGCAGAAATTAAACATCTAACATCTTATCATAATATGAAAAAGCAAGGCAGTCAGTAGAAAATTCTTGTTTCGTGCTGAAACCATCTGTAAAAATTTGTGTGCAGATATCTTGGATTCAAGAAAACGATCTTAGTGGACAGGAGACTACTAGTGGATTTAATAGACCGTTACAGCACCGGATCGCTAAATTGGGACGAGTTTGCAAACGCGGTTAATGCTGCTCATGGTGATCATATGGGAAAGGCGAGGAAGAGAATGGTGATGCCGGATCGGCCTAAAGAGGAGGATTACTTTTATGCCAACCCATGGGAGTGCTTACAAACACCATTATCATGATTGGAGGAAGAAGCAGTAAATAGTATTTGAGTGGTTTTTGGTGTAAGTATTTTATTGGAGTGAGAATGAGTGGTGTTGATAGAAGCTGAGAGTAGCCATAGATGAATCCCAATTATAATCAGCAAAGCTCAAGAAGCGGTGAGAGTTGAGAATTGAGGAAGGAAGAAACAATGCTTCAACTTTGTTTTTTTATACAGATTAATTATACAATTCATGTACAGAATTATCCTGTCTCCTTACACAAATTCAAATATAGATGAGTATCTGCTGCAACTATGGTTCCTTTCGCATCATGCAACTGAGGTGGTCGCCTCATCCCCGTGTACCCATAAAATTAATTAGCTGTAAAAAAAATCAACAGTTTGCATGTGATAGAGAGAAAAATACAGAGATTTCTATGCAAATAAATTAATTAGCTGTAAAAAAAAATCTTCACATTATAGAAACAAATATATAATTCTGAACAAAAACTACTTGAATCTTGATATATATGATCTCATACATACATAAGATACAATATATATAGTGTGCTCTCTCTGTATAATAATATAAATATATAATTTATGTATGCTTAATTAGATATCTTTCAGAGCTACAGCAAGAGCTAGCAGGGGATAATTTCACTCGCTCTCATTTGAATAAATATATATGAATAATCTGAGGCAAAAGCGATGAATAATATAAATATATATGAATAAATATATATGATGGATCAGTTGTTCTTGGAAGGATGAGGCTTTGGTGGATGATAATCTGAGGCAAAAGCGATCAAGTCATCTTCTTCTTCATCATCACCTTTTCTCTTTCCAAAAGAATGTGAAAAAATCTTCTTGCTTTTCCCATTATTCATATTCGCTTTCTTAATTCCTGCAAACCTTTCAACTCCAACAAATTCCTGCACATAATTATTGCATTATCATTTATGGATTATATGTATTTTAGTACACATGTATAAATGGTGAA
Organism: Leonotis leonurus; assembly: GCA_026898415.1. Classification (NCBI taxonomy): domain Eukaryota; kingdom Viridiplantae; phylum Streptophyta; class Magnoliopsida; order Lamiales; family Lamiaceae; genus Leonotis; species Leonotis leonurus. The sequence continues at coordinate 51,765 of JAPKLX010000066.1, read as the reverse complement.
AGAGAGAAAGAAAGCAATATTAAAACGAATTAAAATTACCTTTTCTGAACTGAAGTAAGTAGTGTCTCCCATTTCAGTCTTTGCTGTAAATACATGAGTTACTTTCTTCACTGCAAATCAAATATGTAGAAAGCAAAAGTAAGATTAATAATGAGTACACATAATGTATAATAAAGTGTAGACATATAAAAAGAAAAAAGGAAATGAATTTACCTGGTCGAGCCACGGCAAAAGATCTTTGCTGGAGGGCAAGAAATATGAAAATCAAGATCATTACAATCTGCAGGCTAATAATCTTCATAATTAGTTTCTGATGAAATTAATATAGTTGAGTATGAGCACAACAACATAACACATTCAAAATAAGAGGAGGCTGTTGTGCTGTATATATATGTATATATTTATGTGTGTGTGTGTGTGTGAAGAATTGAAAATCGCGCGAGTCTAAAAATGAGGTCAAAAGCAGGGGTTCCAAGAAGTTTGTTTTTTAATCAAATTATAGTAATGAGTTTAAAAAAGTAAATATAAAAGTGCACATTGGAGAACTTGAGTTGATGTTCACAGTTAGGAATTAAGAAAAGTGGGAGTGAAGAATTTGTGGGGTGGTTCAAAAATCAAAATTAGTGTTAGGAAAAAGAGTGCGTGTTTTGCGCCTGTCTGCCGCCAACCATGCATGCAACCAAACAAAATTTCATATTCCCTCGTCCCATTAAAAATAACCATATTGAATTAAAGAATTTTCACAAATTTAATTAATTATGGTGACTTTTAATAGGATGAAGAGTATAATATTTTTAAATATCGTCAGTTATATTTTAGTTTACATAATAAATTATAGGTATATATAAATTATTATTATTTAAATTTACTTTTGGTGTTCATGTTTGAGTGACTGCAATTGAGTTAGAGCTACCATATCCCAAATCCAGATCAGTGTTTTACCAGAATATATATATAGCATAGAGTTAATTATAAAGAATAGTGAAAGAAGATAGTGAAAGATAAATACTAGTCACCAACATAACACTATATAAATTATAGCTATTTTCTTTGTGAATTGTCATAAATATTCTTTTAGTTAAAATGATATATATTTTTTTATTTTCGCATTCTTAGTACGAATTTCATATACTAGGTATGAATCATACCTTTCATACTAATGTGGTATGAATCATACCTTTCATACAAATATGGTATGAATTAGACGATTCACATATGAATGGTATGAACAATGAAAATCATACCATTCATACGCTACATACCAATTCAAACCACTCATACTCAATTATGAAAACGTGATTTTTAGCAGTGGGGAGGAAAAGGGCGGCGCGTAATGGGATGGGCGCGGTGACGCATGGTTGGAATGGACGCGGCGGCGCTGTGCGGCAGTGGTGGGGAGGGGATGGGTGCGCGGAGGTGTGGGGGTGGTTGTGGATGGATGGGTACACGTCGACGACGGTGGGGAGAAGATGGATGCACGGAGGTGTGCGGTGGCTGCGGAGGATGGGTGCACCGGCGGTGGTTATCGCAACGGTGGGGATGGTTGTCGGCGGCGATAGTAAATTTGTAGAAGTGTGGCAACAATTGAGAGATTGATAATAAGAGTGAGATAGATTTTCAATTATAATTTTTATTGTAAAAAATGATTAATATTAAAATGACAATTATAAAATATTGGCAAAAATATTTTTATACAAAAAACATAGAAATGACTATAATTTATATAATGTTATATTGATGGCTAATATTTATCTTTCATTATTTTTTTTGTTAGTTTTTATTTTGCCTCTATACCATATTTATTATTTTCTTCACTTCAACAGCACCACTAAAATATTAAAAGCTTGTGATAAATAATGTGATGTTTGGTGCTGGATAAAATTGCATAGGTCGAACATTAATAAAATACTTATTTTTAATTTTAACTGCCAAACAAATGAGTAACTACTAATCATGTAAATTACATTTACTTTAATTTATTCATATTAATTAATGATTATCCATTTTTTTTATCCAAGGTCTCTTCTTATCTACCTCACGCTATCTTAATATATATATAATATGCATGTCACTTTTGTGTCTCATGTTTTATGTTCAACTATTACATTTCTTATTTTAATTAACACTAAAAAAAACATGAAAATAGCGATGGAGGAGACAACGGATTGAGTATCCGTCGTCCCTTGGCGATGGATATCACAAAAAATAGTTAATGACGAACTGACGATTGTTTTTTTGGCATGATAGTTGGCACCATAGTTAACAACGGATCTGACGACGGACAAGTTCGTCGTTAGGTTTATTATTATTATTTTTAATTAAATTAAATACTAACGACGAAATGGTCCGTCGTCCAGTCCGTCGTTACGCCCTAATATAGCGGGTCTTCTTCCCAATCGCGATTAAGAAGCTTAAAACAACTCCACCGCCGACTTCCACCCTCCACCGACGATTTCTCTTCCCCACCGACGTCCAGTTATGTTCTCTACTCTATTTTGTTCTCCATTTCTCCCTCTATTCAATTTCTAACTTTCTTTCCCTTTTTTTTTCCCCCAAGTTCTTCTTCCCCACCGCCCCACCCCTCTGCCGCCGCTCGAAGTTATACTCGGTGCATTCCAGGCCTCCCCAGACACCAAGCACAGGCTCCGCCGCCGTCCGCCTCTCCCCCCCGCCGCCGCCGCCGCCGCTCCTCCTCGGTAGTTTTCTTTTTTTCTTCTTCTAATTTTTTGATAATTATTATTAATTAGTTTAATTAGTTTTAATTAGTGATAATTTCTGTTAATTAGTGTTAATTAGGTTAATTAGTCTTAATTAGTTTAATTGATAATTTTTAAATTAGTTAATTTAATTGTTAATTATTTAATTAGTTAAATTAGATTGTTAATTAGTATATATAGATTTACTTAATTAGTTTAATTTTTTAATTAGTTTAGGGTTTAATTAGATGAATTAATTAGTTTAGGGTTTAATTAGTTAATTTCATTGTTAATTATTTAATTAGTTTAGATTGTTAATTAATACTATAACTTTAATTACTTTAATTTAATTGTTAATGAAGCGGATATGTTTAGTTAATTTAGTTAGTTTAATTAAATTGTTTAATTTAGTTAATTAGTTTAGATAAAATTAATTTATTTAATTAGGATTAAATATAATTAGGATTAAATATAATTAGTGAGTATCATTTATAGTTAATTTGATAATTAGGCTTAATTAGTTTAATTTAATTGTTAATTAGTATAGGTTTACCTAATTTATTTATTTTAATTAAATTGTTTAATTTAATTGTTAATTAGTATAGGTTTACCTAAGCTTGGAAAAATCTAAATAATTTATATATATCACTTATTATGCTTTACAAAGATCATATATCAAGTTAATTGAGGCAAATAAAATAAAATCTCCATAGTTCTTTTATCCCTAATTTTCAAAAATTACACCAACATTTATATTTTTATTTTCATCAAATTTATTTCTAACCTTATGTTTAAACATGCTTAATTACATAAATATAAACTTAATTTAAGCATAGCATCACAACATTATTAACATAAATTTAAACTCAAACCCTAGGCTTATATCTTGATCTAATTCATCCTATTTCTACATACTTTCCACTTTATGCATGATTTAATCATAAAACAACAAGAAACTTCACTAATACTTCCAATTTCCAATCATCTCTCATCATGCTTCAAAATCATAATTTATCAAAATTAAAACACATACGCATGATAGAAGATTACCATTTACCTTCAACTAACTAAGCTTCATGACTTGATATAGCTTGAAATCACACTAATGATCTTAGGACAAGAAAAATTTTTAGTGTAGAAGAGGAGAGATTTTCGAAAATTTGGGGAGGAGAAGAGAGCATTTTATGGTTATCATGAATAGTAACATATTAGGTCTTTATATAGGTAATAATTAATTTCATTTGGAATTAATTAATTAGGATGATTATTCATCACTTCTACCATATTCTAGAAAATTAGAGATTTTTTTTTATGGTTATCTCTCCATAATATGCTAGCATTTTCTAGATCATGCTTAAGTCACACTTAGATCACCTATCTTCACTAATTACAACTAAATACCTTAAAATTTTAAAATTTCCTATTTTTTTTATTTCTTAAGGATGCAAAGCCTTATTAAATTTCTAATTAGCAATTAAGTACTAATTAAAATTTAAGGGTATTACAGTTGGTAACCATACTTATGACATTTTAAAGAAACAAAACTTCAAGATGCATGCAGCGTTGATGTGGACCATAAGTGATTTTCCAACCTACTCTATGTTGTCTGGTTGGAGTATAGTTGGAAGATTAGCTTGTCCTCGATGCATGGAACAAACTGAAGCATTTTCTTTAACACATAGCCGGAAGCAGTCATGGTTTGATACACATCGCAAGTTCTTACCTTACGATCATCAGTTCAGGAGGAACAAGAGGGTTTTTAGAAAGAATAAAGTCGTTGCAGATGATCCTCCAGAGAGGAGATCAGGGGAAGAGCTACTATATCAGATTGAAGATCTGGGTCTCGTGAAGGTAACTGAAGATTATGATGGTAATAACAAGCGTATTTTAAAACAAGTTACCACTGGATGGAGGAAAAAGAGCATCTTTTGGGATCTTCCATATTGGAGTTCTTTATTGATTCGTCCCAATTTAGATGTTATGCACATTGAAAAGAATATTTTTGATAACATTTTCAATATTGTGATGAATGTTGAAGGCAAGACAAAAGACACAGCAAAGTCTAGGCATGAACTAAACTACTTTTGTCATAGACCAGAGTTAATGCGTGACGAGTATACCAATAAATATCCTAAGGCATGTTACACACTTGACAAAAAAGAGAGATAAATCTTGTGTGAATGGGTGAAAGGCCTTAAGTTTCCGGACGGTTACGTGTCAAATATGGGTAGATGTGTAGACATGAGTAAATTGAAGATGTTTGGCATGAAGAGTCACGATTGTCATGTTTTCATGCAGCGTATACTACCCATAGCATTTCGAGAACTACTCCCACAAGCCGTTTGGAAGTCGATAACAAAGTTGTGCTTATTCTTTCGTGATTTGACATCACGAAACATAAAGAGTGAGGAGATGGAGACACTTAACAATAACATCCCAGTGATTTTGTGTAAACTTGAGCGTATATTTCTGCCAAGCTTGTTTGACTCAATGGAACATTTGCCTATCCATCTAGCTGACGAGACAAGAGATGGAGGACCAGTTCAATATCGATGGATGTACCCATTTGAGAGGTACTTCAAAAGATCTTAACTACAAGTTATATTTCAACTAATACATTATGTTTAATGTTTTCCACCACAATCATTTCAATACAGATATTTGAGAAAATTGAAAAATAATGTAAAGATTAAAGCAAGTGTTGAGGGATCCATATGTAATACATACTTAGTGGAGAAAGCCACAACATTTTGCTCATATTATTTTGAGGATCATGTCAATACGATACATAGAGAGTTTCCTCGCAACTATGTTGGACGATGTTCTACTAGTGGGGAACAAGATCAACCAGACTTGCTTTCCATATTCAAATTGGCTAAAACTGGTCTTGGAAAGACAGCCACAAGATCATTGGATGATAGGGAATACATAGCTGCTCATCTATACGTACTTCATAATTGTGTGGAGATCGATCCATATATCAAGTAAAGTTTTACAACTCAATATAACGCTTCTATTTAATTGAATATGTATTTTCCTTATCAACTAATATCTACTTGTTGTATGAAGGGAGTACGAATCACAACTCAGGCTCTTAAATCCATCGAGTTTTGTACCTATGTGAGTCAAATTGACACTAATCTAACTTGAATTGAATTTATAATTAACATATATGCATCAATACTTAACTTGACAAATATTATAACTTTGTGGTGATATAGGTACAAACTTATGTAACATATCCTATAATATGGAATATTGCACGTGGACCTTTTACAACATATCATGGTTATTTGGTGAATGGTTATAAATTTCACACGATATCTCATGCAACTCACAAAGCAACTATGAGTAGTGGTGTGTGCATCAAAGCTGTTAACTATCGAGACTCGAGTGAGACAGATTTTTATGGACAATTAGTCAAAGTGTATGAACTCACATATCCAGGATTATACAATAAAAAGGTTATTTTTTTCAAGTGTGACTGGTTTGACACTTCGTCGGTAGGTACAAAGGTTGATCCTCAGTTCAAATTAGTGTCTGTAAATCACACACAGACTTAGAAAGTATGAACCCTTTATATTAGCCATCAAAGCTACACAAGTGTATTACTGTTCATATCCAAGTATGAATCAACATTGTAGAGATTGGTGGGAAGCTTGTTCTATCAAGGCGAGGTCCAATGTCGATATTGCTCAAGTTGATGTGTTTAATTCTACATTAGAGTCACCGTATTAGGAGGATGATGATGTGAATATAGTAAACATTGTCGATATAGATGATACTATATCACTTCAACGAGACGGTGACCAGGTAGAAATTGAAGATGATGAGGAAAATCAAGACACTGATATTGTCCTCGAAACTGAAGAAGATGATGATGAATATGAAGAAGATGTAGCTTCAGAAGAAGAAGAAGAAGAAGAAGATGACAAGGATGACTATGTAGATGAGGAAGATGAAAATGACAATGAAGAAGACGACGAAGATTAGCACATTTTGTTGAAAACTTACCACATTCGAATTTCAACTTATTAATTATAAATGCAACGCATTGTATGTTTAATATAAAACTTCAACTTATACGTTTCTTGTTATAAATGCAACTTATTTATCAATTTTCAACATAATAGATGTCTTCCGGTCGGAGATCTTCACACCTCGAGGAAGGGGTGCACGACGTTCTCCTCTATCTATCGGCCGGGGAGTAGTTCCCCGGGCTCATCATCCGGATATGAGTTTGGGACGGGTCTGACCCTCCACATTGGTGGCATACATATAGGTGGTCCGTCGTCTAGCTCCGATACGGATCATCAGGGGGAGCAGAGACCCACAAGGGACTTCGTTCTCTCAGTGAGTGAGTTGGGGTACGTAAATACAATCACATATTCAATTTTAACAAATATTTAATAAGTAATTCAAAAGACTAATATAAGTTAAACTAAAATGATTTACGTAGGGGATTTTACCCGCATGGCACCCCGACTGATTACATCTGGGAACTATTTAAGATAGTTCCCAATCCGACTGGATACAGTTGGAAGCTGACGCCTGAGAACGTGAGGCAGAGATACTAGGAGAATTTTAAGGTTCGAAAAATTTCTAGAACTTTCAAATTCATTCTAAATTATAACTTATAACTATATATTGAAGTTAACTACAATTTCTAACATACATTTTGGATGCTAGAAAAAAATTTACCTTGGGAACCGTCTCTCGATGCCAAGATTCGAGAGCGTTGGTACGATAAGTGCCGGGAGAGATATAAGGATTATATCTGCGGGATAAAGAGGAGGAGGAATGATCCCCCACCTAGAGGTGGGAAGCCGGGATGGTAGAGTGATGAGGTCTGGGCGGGTTGGCTCGCTTACTGGTCTAGGGATGATGTTATTGCTAATCCTAGGCAGCAAGGCGCAACCGGATGTCTAAGCCCCAGGGACCGGGGATTGGTCCTATCAAGCATAGGGGAGGGTCGAACATGTTTTATAGTTTCAAACATAATTTCAAACATGTTTTATAGTTTTAATTTATATACACATGTTTCAATAACACAACCCGATTGGTATGTCATGCACAGGCTGTTAAGAGGGGAGTACAGCCGATAGACTGCATGTTAGACTCCTTCCTCGATGAGCATCGGTACGCACACGGGATGTACACTGATGCGAAATCGGAGGCGATAACGGTTAGTTTAATTTCAAAGTAATCTATATAGTTTATAATTGCAACCTTTATAATATGTTATTAATAAATGTTCATTTCTTATTTACATGCAGACTGAGGTGTTTGTCCGTGCTGACGCGAAACGGGACCAGTTGCCTGAGGGGGACCACGATGCGGTGGACACAAACGAGCTATACTTGGAGGTTCTTGGCGCCCCAAACAGGAAGAAGAGGTTGTTCGGTACGGGAGGCGCAGGGAAGGCGTTGAGAGCCTCCAGGTTCAGTGTATCGTCGTCCGCCTCACGAGCCACTAGGAGCGAGGTTGAGGACCTGCGGTGCCGAGTCAAGGAGCAGGATCGCGAGCAACAGGAGTACATTGCCGAGCAGAGGAGATTGGCTGACCAGATGGCGCTCGTGCAGTCTCAGTACGCTCAGATGATGCATTGGATGCAGTCTCAGGCAGCAGGGAGGAGCAGGTGGTCCCTCATCCCCCCCCCCCCCCACCCCCCTCCGCCCCGTTTCCCCCTCTGAGTTTTCCCGATTCTGATTCCTAGACTTTCATGTATTTCATAAACATATTTGTACGGTTTTGCTACATTTATACTATTGTATTTCAACATTTATAACATCCTTGGTTATATATATTATATTTCGAATTTCAATCGATTTTTTGAATTTTAAATTATCCTTGAATGTTCTATTTTATTTGTATTGTTTGTTATGACAGGTTATATGTTACCGGTAATACAAAAACAAAAAGTAATAAAAAAATAAAATAAACCTAACGACGGACTGTGAATCCGTCGTTAGGTCAACGGTCACAAGCTAACGACGGATTTACAGTCCGTTATTAGCTAACGACGGATTTACAGTCCGTTATTAGCTAACGACGGACTGTAAATCCATCGTTTACCCTCCGGCGCCGTTGACGGCCACCGGAGAAAACCTAACAACGGAAGTACAATCTGTCGTTAGCTAACGACGAACTCTATATTCCGTCGTCCGAAGGTCTAACGACGAACGAAATACTGTCGGACATGGTCCTTTGTCAATCCGTTGTTAGGCCTCATGGGCGACAGATTTTGAGGCTTAATGACGGAAAATTCTGTCGCCTGTAGCCCTTTTTTGTTGTGTAACTTTGATTTGAAATTCGAAATTTGAAATTTTTTAAAAATTATATATTCTATTTTTAAATTTATAATCCATAAATATTAATTACAAATGACATTAAATGGTCAAAATATTATACACATTTATTTATTGGATTGGATGAGCCGATCCTAAATATAAAATTAAGTTAAAATATATACGATTTAAATTAAAAATAAATATTAAATATTAATTGTTATACATAAAATATGAGACAACACTGAAATATTTTATCCCATATGTTAGAAAGAGTAGTTGGGTCCAATTGAATCAAACAAGATGTTGCTCGAATAACATGAGCAAATTTTGTATTTTACGGTACGGCCAACAAAATGCTTTATTCGAAACCTATGTAGTGTGTGTAGTGCGGTTAATTTTAAAGAGCATTGAAACAAATATGTTGGTTCCTGACACGAGTAAATTTGTGTATATACATTTTGAAATACATCAGCTAGAAAGTTTTTTGCGTTAACTAATAAAATTAATCAATATATGTGCGTATGTCAATACTGCTGCGATAATTTAGTTTTGATTCGGTATAAATATCAATTATTCATTCTAGCTACATTTAGTGTTGGACTGATGAATTGATATATATTAAGTTGAGATACGGAAGTTGATAGTGTTGCTTACCTTGTATTATCATAAAACTAAAATCTTTAACTTGGTTATTTTTCTCTTCTCTTAATCAAACATTTAGTAATTAAATAGGTGAATAGGTTGTTAGTACATTTGATAAGAATAGTAGAATAAAATATGGAGTAAGATACAATGATCAAGTTAACGTGGTTTAGAGATTAAAACTCATACATTCAGGATTCTCGATGTTGAGTCGAGGGTTTTTTACTAAATTGATGCGTTCTTACAGTTATCAACTTTGAATGTTAGATATACAATAATTCTGATTATTTCTAGCTTTAAGACTAAGTCTAAAGACAATATCTATCTTAGAGTAAAAATCTTTTTTCTCTCTTAAGAATACTTAAAAGATTACAATGAAAAGCATAAGTATTCTGATATAAACGTTGAGAGTTTTAGAGCTTTGAAAATTTATGTAACCAGTAACTTTGATTGTAGAAGTATTGAGGTATTTATAGTCTTCTCTTTAAAATATATTCGTTGAAGAAATTAGACTTTGCATCGTTTGAAATTCTTCTCGCTGCAATTTTGTACTTATTTCCCAACTAATTAGATATATTTATGCGTACTCAATCTCCATGTGTGTATTTGTTTTTAAGAATATATATAGTACTCCCTCCATCCCACTAAGTTTGACACGTTTTTCTTTTTGGGATGTCCCTATAAGCTTGGCATATTCCAAAAATAACAAAAGTTATCTTTTTAAAAAGGTGTGCACTTAAGAATACTTAAAAGATTACAATGAAAAGCATAAGTATTCTGATATAAACGTTGAGAGTTTCAGAGCTTTGAAAATTTATGTAACTGGTAACTTTGATTGTAGAAGTATTGAGATATTTATAGTCTTCTCTTTAAAATATATTCGTTGAAAAAATTAGACTTTGCATCGTTTGAAATTCTTCTCGCTGCAATTTTGTACTTATTTCCCAACTAATTAGATATATTTATGCGTACTTAATCTCCATGTGTGTATTTATTTTTAAGAATATATATAGTACTCCCTCCATCCACTAAGTTTGATACGTTTTTTTTTTTGGATGTCCCACTAAGTTTGGCACATTTCAAAAATAACAAAAATTATCTTTTTAAAAATGTGTGCACCCTACTACCTTTATACATTTTACACTACTTTATACACTTTTCTTAATAATCATGTCGAAAAAAAGGTGTTAAGCTTAGGGGGAGGGAGGGAGCAGTAATTATATACGTTAATGAGACTTACAATAAGCATATCTCGTTCACCAAAAAAAGAATTAAATCGTAAGACATTCTAGCTAAGAAAATGCTTCTAAAATCTGTTACACTAATTTTCTTCATAAAAAGTATGACTGTTTGTAGCACACTTTATTATAAAAATGATCTGTTACCCACAGCGGGATAACAAATATACCATGTCATGTCATATATATATAATAAATTTTATAAAAAAATATAACTTTTACAATTCATTGTTAAAATATATTTGATATATATTCATTTTATATAAAATAAGAAAAATAATAAAAACATGAAATTAACTTATATATTTATATATATAGCATCACTGCATAATCGCCAACACCTTAAAATATAATCACCATAGGTCCATAAGTAGGTCAGTGATTCTATCTTTAAACAAAAATAACCTTATTGTGTATGCTAAGGGCATGTTTGGTAGCCCAGTTTTGTCCAGTTAGGTAGATTTAAATAGGCTAAACATGTGTTTGGTAGTCCATATTTTTAAACCCACTGGCCCGTGAAAAATAGAGGGCCCGTGCTATATACACTATTCCACCCATGATATGAAACCCACCAAATTGGTGGGTTAATATTTATCCTCTTCAAATAGTATTCACAAATCACTCACCTACCCAAAATAACCCTATCTTCTTCACTCCCATCTCTCCATTTAATGCATCTCTCAATTTCCATCAAGCATACCTCACGTCTCCTGCCTCACGCCTCTTCACCTTCCAGAGAGCAGACTTATTTCTCGAATTTCTGTAGATTTATTTCTCGAATTTCTTCACTTTCTTTTTCTTCACCCATTCACTCCCTTTCTCAGACGATTTATCTCGCCAAAAATTCCCCTTAATTTTTTCTGTGAAACACTCTTTTGATTTAATATCTTCCCCCTCTTCGATTTCTCCGAGCCCTAATCGGTTTCGAACCTTCAGTGAATCAGGAGATACCGATAACGAACAAGGCAACGGTGAAGACTGCTATAGATGATCGATCACCTTTGCTTCTGTAAGTGCGTTTCATTTATACGATTCGAACGAAGTTCTATCCATAAGGTACTTCAGCTAGTCGTGCAACAAGCGAAGGGTGTTGAGTTGGGATGTTTCGAATTCCTTCACAGTGTTCAAGGGTAGAATTATCTTCTCATAATCAGACAGTAAGAAAGAGTTTAAATTAGAATTTGTAATAAAAGAGAAATAAGGATTTGAGTAATTTGGATTTTTCTGAGCTTAAGAAGAAATATAAATCCAGAAGACAACTCCAAATTATTGAAGTGGTTGAAAGGAAGAGCAAAAAATTGAAGAAGACAACTCCAAATTTTTTTTGCAGATCTATCCAAGAAGACAACTCCATTGATGTTGGTGAAGAGTAAGATGTTTTGGTATTTTAAATTATGTATAAGGATAGAAAAGTAATTTTATAATTTATCAATCAAACTACAGTAAATTTTATTTTTTGCTACCAAACAGCAAAATATTATCCTTGTTTAATTTTATGTCGGGTCTTTTGTTAAATTTTATCATGACTTGGTAAAACCTGACAAGACTACCAAACATACCCTAAGTGTCAAACATACGTATTTATATTTTTAAGATTGTAAATATGTTGTTATATATTAATCCCTTTTTTTATCGTAATAAATACATAAAAAATTGCTCATTATATATTCTCTCCGGCCCATTAATTATGACCCATTTTTCATTTTGGTACGTCCTATTAATAATGATTATTGGCTAAAGATTTGCAAATGTGATGTTTCTTATTTTTTGTGTAATAGACAACTATTAAGCATTTCTTTGTAGTCTGTATAAAAAGTAAATGAATCATTATTAGTTGGATATAGAGAGTGTTGGTCCCGAAAGAGCTAGATTGGTGTATGTGGGGGGGATACACCAAAACTTTTTTCGGTTTTCTTGTTCAAAACTTAAGTATAAGGTTTAGCACACTTAGTAACTAAGATAGCTAAGATTAGTAAAACAAATCTTCTTGTTAAGAAGGTTAAGTCTTACTCAAATAATACCTTATGTGTGAATAACAATAATCAAGAGTGATAAACACAGATTTAAACTTGATTAAAGTTGTGTGCGGAATATGGTGGTTAATGCTCTTTTTAAAGTGAAAAACGTTTTCTTTAGTTAATCTTTTAACACAACCAAGTTAATGCAAGAGAATGAAGGATATGATAATCAAGAGAAACAGAAAGAAAGAACACGAAGAATTTAACGTGGTTCGGGATAAACTTTCCCTACGTCCACGGCTCGATCAAACTAGATCGAAATCAACTATGTCTCCTTTCTTTTTACTCGTTGAGTACGAGCCTCAAGTTTTATCAAAATTAGATGACAACTTGAGATTACACTTCTTAGATTGAAGAACTACAATCTAAATCTTACAACTTTTGGATCAAAACTAGATCCTAACTTGGGTTTTGGTAAACAACAAATTTCCAGGAACTATCTTCAAAAGAATAATAAAGCACTCAGAGAAATCTAGAGCTTGAAGGAGCGCTTTTAGAGCTTTGAATATTTGAAGATATTTGAGCAGAGTTTGAGCTTTTTAATCGTTGATTCTCTACTAGTTCCTGGAGGTGAAGGTGGCATTTATAGCCTCTTTGAAGAAAACTATCCGTTGGAGAAGAAGATGTCCTTCTTCATCGCATTAATGACTGCATTAAATGCATGGCAGTGTTGTTGAAGCACGCGCTGTCAAATGAGAGTGGTTACCACCTTTCACGAGATTTCCCAATGTATTGCCATACTGGGAATGATACTTAGTACATGAATTTTGATTTTATTGTACTTCATTCCTTAAAGTATGTTGTTGATGTGACAATACATGGAGTGGTTGACTTGTGACAAATTTAGGTATGTCGGCAGTCCACCGAAGTAATGGTGTGGATTACAACAGCTCGCTGTCATTAGACAGATGCATATTGTTTCCTACGATATCTTTGAGACGAGCTGTCCACACTTTGTTAATTGGTTTGATTCCAAATTAACATATACTTCTTGATCTTGACCTTTGGAGAAGCTAGAGTGAACAGATCGATTTTGAGATTACGATCTGTTGTCCATAAGTCTCGTTGTTCCATAGTCTTTAGTTGTTTCATGAACTCTAGCTCTTTCATGAGCTCTAGCTGTTCCATGAACTCTAGCTGTTGCATGACCTCTAGCTGTTCCATGAACTCTAGTTGTTGCATGAACTCTAGCTGTTCCATGAACTCTAGTTGTTCCATGAACAGGTGCATATCGTTTCCTACGATATTCATCTCTAGCTGTTTACTTTGTCTCGCTGTTCTTGTAGACAATTTGTATGTCTCGCTGTTCTTTGTAGACAAGTATGTTGTCTGGCTGTTCTTAGCTATCTGTTGTAGTGCAGCTCGCTGTTCTCCTTCAAGACTTCCCTATACAGCTAGATAGAAATAGATCACTATAAGTTTGTAATTTCAAACTTTCTTTTACAATTTTGATCTTGCAAAATCTAATCAAGAAATCTAAAACCAACATAAGGCAAAAGACAGCGAGCTGTTAAACTGTGAACTGATTCCAATTCTTCGATCTGTTCAAAGTTTAACATGCCATCATTACAATAAGTTTTAGGCCTTAAGAAGAGGTAATTGATGAGTCCAGGAAAGCACAAGAAGAATAATACAGATAGGAGAATCATCACAATCTGCTTCTTTTAAATACTAGCTGTTCCTTAATAGATAACATCAATTCCTTGATTTAAGATTTCATAATTTAACTAAGTGTTGTTTCGAATAACATTATCAAAACCAATATAATAACATTGTAGGGTTCCCAACAATTTCTCCCTTTTTGATGACGTCGAAACCAACACTTTTACATTTTCTAACAAAGAGAGATAAAAGCAGTTAGATGAATATAAAAAAATATTAAAGCATTAGATAACACATAAAACATTGCCTGGACAACTAGACATTGTCATCAGGTTGTTTTTCAATCAAAAGATGTTTATCATTTTCATTAACTTTTTGTTTATCTGTTACAGATAGAGAAGTACAATCAAGACAGCTTGTTGTTAAATTACAAAGTGAGAAACAAAGGATTAAACATCATTGCTGCGGAGCTTGGCTTTGATCTGCTGTTTTTTTTCTTGTTTGTTCTGCCATCTTTGCCCTTCTTGCTTCTACCATTTCTCTCCTCCTCAACTCCGAGGGAACACCAAAACTGGCATAAATGCCATTGAATACCCTTCTGTAGTCTTTGTTGTTGAGATCAATTGGGTATCCCATGACTTTTGCAGAATGATTAATGTTGTTGGGAACCCCATGAATTTATATTTGTTTTGATGATGTTCCTCCAAACTACACTTTGATGTTTTGGAAACCAAGTAGTCATTGTCATCTATTAATGATTATCTTAAGTGTAAAAGAAGCAGATCGTTTTAGTACACAAATAACGATCTGTATTATTCTAGTTAAAGGTATCCTGGACACAATGATTACTATGATATCAAGTTTCTCTCTTGTAAGTCAGCTAGCTCTTAATATAAGGAGCAGATCGTTTTATGTATTAAATAATGATCTGCTTCCCATATAAGCAGCTCGCTGACACTTGTTTGTGGTTTCTATTTGTAGCTCACATTTCAACAGATCACAAATGTAAAAGTAACTTGAAGTTTTCGAGTTTACTTATATCGATCTGGTTCTCTAGACTAGGTTTAGCCTTGAAAAGGAAAGTACAGTTTCTAGAGGATGAGCAGCTCGTCTCTTATTGACTTCATATGCTCGCTGCTCAAGACCAGCAACAGATCGTTTTTCTATAAATAACGATCTGGTTATCTCTACCACATATACAAGAGATCGTTTATATCAATAACGATCTGGTTATCTCTACCACATATACAAGAGATCGTTTTATATCAATAACGATCTGGTCATCACATTCAATGAAGAACCAAAGAGATGAAGTTACAACAAGAAGGACAGCGAGCTGGTATGACTTCAAGTTCAAGCTGCTCCTCACTGTAACTACGGTGGACTGCCGACATACCTAAATTTGTCACAAGTCAACCACTCCGTGTATTGTCACATCAACAGCATGCTTTAAGGAATGAAGTACAATGATATCAAAATTCCAGTAAGGTGAATCATTCCCTGTATGACAATACATTTGGAAATCTCGTGAAAGGTGGTAACCACTCTCATTTGACAGCGCGTGCTTCAACAACTCTGCCATGCATTTAATGCAGTCATTAATGCGATGAAGAAGGACATCTTCTTCTCCAACGGATAGTTTTTTTCAAAGAGGCTATATATACCACCTTCACTTCCAGGAACGAGCAAGAGAATTCACGATTAAAAAGCTCAAACTCTGCTCAAATATCTTCAAATATTCAAAGCTCTAAAAGCGCTCCTTCAAGCTCTAGAATTCTCTGAGTGCTTTATTATTCTTTTGAAGATAGTTTTTCTGGAAATTTGCTGTTTACAAAACCCAAGTTAGGATCTAGCTTTGATCCATAAGTTGTAAGATTTAGATTGTAGTTCTTCAATCTAAGAAGTGTAATCTCAAGTTGTTATCTAGTTTTGATAAAACTTGAGGCTCGTACTCAACGAGTAAAAAGAAAGGAGACATAGTAGATTTTGATCTAGTTTTGATCGAGCCGTGGACGTAGGGAAAGTTTATCCCGAACCACGTTAAATTCTTCGTGTTCTTTCTTTCTGTTTCTCTTGATTATCATATCCTTCATACTCTTGCATTAACTTGGTTGTGTTAAAAGATTGACTAAAGAAAACGTTTTTACCTACAAAGAGCATTAACCACCGAATTCCGCACACAACATTAATCAAGGCTAACTTTCTTAAAGTTAATCTTATTAAGTGTTTCTTTTCACCTAAGGTTTATTTGAGCTAAGTTGTTTCTTCTTCACAAGAAGAAACCCTTAGCTAACCTAAGCTATCTTTATTTATAAAGTGTGCTTAAGCCTTATACTTGAAGTTTGAACAAGAAAACCTAAAAGTTTGAATTGGTGTATTCCCCCCCCCCCCCCATACACCAATCTAGCTCTTTCGGGACCAACAAATGTGATTGAGAATAGCGGTGTGATCTACTTCTGTTGTTCCTTCGATCCTTGGGTACAGAATGGTAGTCTTTTTCGGAGCAGTCAGATGATGATTGTGCATTGCAGACTGTCTGTGTAGATATTCCACGAAGGTTTGATTTTTATGTTTCTTGAGAAACTCTCTGAACAGCTCGTCCACATCTCCTCCTTGCATATCTTCATTCAACAGATAGTAGTGTTCCACTACAAATTCTTTTATCAATTGATTCCATTTCGCTGCTTTCTTTGCGTGCAACCAAGTGAGATTCTGAGCATCCTTAAGTTGATATTTTTCAAAAAATTTGAATACCGAATTTGTTGGCTCCTCATCATCTTCCTCTGGTGTCTCCTCCTCCATCTCCTCCTTTTGTTGCCTCGCCTTTTCCGCAACAAATAGATCCCTAAAGTCAGGATTCTCTATCTGTTCTGCTTTATATCCAGCGAGAAACATTTCTTCCGTAAGGTCGTCTTCTGTGACTACCTTCTTTCCTTTCTTAGCAGCAAGAGCTGCAGCCTCCTCCTTCCTTCTCTCCTTCTCTTCATTTTCTTTTTGTAATTTTTTAGCCTCTGCTGCCTGTTTGGGATTCATCTTCTTTGATTTTCTTTTGGGAACAGCAGCAGCAGACTTCTTCTTTTGTGAGACAGAGGGCTGTCTCTTCTGTTCTTCCCCCTTTTCGACATCATCAAAATCTTTCGATATGATGAGCTTAAGGGAGGCAAGTTTCTCAGCCATGTCCTTGAACTTTTTGTCCATTTCTTCCTTGTAGTGTAAGAGAGTGGATATGTTGGCATTAATCTCATGGAATTGTTTGGATGATGAGACAGCTAACTTTTTGATGTCGGTGGACAGAGCGCTATCTGTAGCTTTCATTTCAGTTAGCGATTTTGAGATTTTGAAAACTTCATCTCCTGATGCAAGATCAGCTTCTTCAATCTCCTTTTTCAAAATAGGCGCGAGAGTAGTAGGTAAAGAAGAGTTAAGCACATCTGGTAGTTGCTTTTCAAAATAGGCACGTTGTGTTTTCCATGTCTTCCAATTGTTTCTCCACTTGTTTCTTCACTTCAGCGACCATCTTCTTTCTTGCCTCCATCATCTTTCGTTCAAATTTATCAGCTTCGGCCTTGAAGTTAGACATTTTGCTTTCTGTCTCTTTCTTGAATGCGTCGAACACCTCTCGGTCACTGTCCAAGTCTTTGTGGAGAGAAGTGGACAGTTCACTGTGAGCTTTTTCAAAATTTGTTTTTATTCTGCGAATGGCTGTCTCAGCTGCATCCTTCACAAAATTGGCCAAGGCAGCAGATCGATCATTTATTCGGACATGAATAAGTTGGCTTAGCTGCTCCTTTGTTAATACGGGATCGATAGTTTGCATCAACAGGTCGTCTAACGAATAATGTTGATAATCAGCTGGAGCAGTGGCCTGTGTAAAGATCTCTTCAATGACAACTTCATTGATTTGGTGAGTCTTAGCTGCTTCCATCTTATCATCTTGTTCCCTCCCTTCCATCTGTACATCCTCAATCACAACATCTTCGATCTGTTCTTTCTCCTCAGTTTTCCCTTCCTCCAACTATTCCACTTCAATCTCGATGACAGGGGGCTGTGATGTAGAGGCTTGCTTCATAATTGGAGAACTTTGACCAACAGATTGATCAAGGAAATTTAGAGCCTCGTCAAAGTCTCCGGATGTTAGATCGGCAGCGTTGTTGAAGAACACTTGTTCCGTGGAGTAGAGTGGAGCAAGTTCGATATTTAATACGGCTGCTTCCTCCTTCATCTTGGTCAATACATAGGTGCGGAAGTATTGACGGGCATCTGGAATATCAAGAAATCTGAAATAAGAAATTAATTTGTTCTCTTCCACCTTGAGATCACTAACGGTGAACAACAGAAGGATCGCTTCCAAGACGTAAAATTTTGCTATGTCGAATGTCAAGATAGACTTGGAATCTTTTGGCCATATCAAATGCGGTGGGGGTGAGCTCTATTTCAGGCAAACTCTTGAGAACAACATCTGTTGCAGCATCTCTCATTTGCTCATAGATCATGTGTGCACCTATAAGTCGTTCGGTCAAATCATCGGCTGGCTGTTCATGTAGATTCATAGCAACATCTGATAATTTAATGATTGATATTTTCAAAACTCTTATTTTTTCCTGAGTCCTGTAAAAACCCACTGGGCACTGGCCAAGAACTGTCTTTTCTATCTTGCAAGGCGAAGATTTTTCCAACAAGTAATAGGTAGGCACGTAGATAAGTGGGCAAAAGCTAAGAAACAAGAAAAAACATTATTCATATCCATGGGCAAGTGATAGCATATATATAGATATAAAAATAATAAGCTACAAATAATGAAACATTAAATCGGTAAAAATGAGTACATAGATAGATGGATCAAAGTTCAAACGATGATCACATTGTTGGATTGGGAGCGCCCATCAGAATTCGATTCTTCACATTCGAAGTCCCGGCTCTGATACCAATTGTTGGAGTCCACTTCCCAACACACAAAAGGAGGAAGAAAAGTACGAAATGCATGCAACAAAATATTTGTAACTTTCTTACACTAATGTGCAAAACACAAGACCGTTTTTTACGACTTTATCCTACACTTTTTCACTTGCTTCCCTTTTCTTCCTAGATAATCGCGGTCATTATTAATAATATTAAATTAAATTAACCTACTCTCTTCTTAACTAAAATTGGAGTTTACTAATTGGATGCCGGTTGGTAAGAAACTAAGGCGGGTATATTCACGTCATTTAATCAACTTCAATTTACTAGCCACTTTATTACTCACTTTACTTACTTATCTATTTCACCCTTCCTAGATAACGTGAAATGCTATGATTGTGGATAATTTTATAATTTTTACTCCTATTTATTATATAAAAAATAAGAATATTCAAATAGTAAAAGGGATAAAATAGAAACAGTCGAGAATTCAAATGTTAACATCGTTTCTGCGTGTTAACTAGGACCCAATCTTAATTGTTTATTTGTTTTGATCTACTATCAAAATTTATTTGATCATTTATATATATATATATATATATATATATATATATATATGTATTTTTTTATATTTTAAAGTTTATAAATGTAGTCATTTATATATATATAAAAGATGGTTTCAGGTAAAAAGAGTGCAATTGGTATAAAATAGAAAATGATCATATCGATTAATTTTCATAGATCCAAAGGTTGATATGAATCCCATTAAATTCGAAATTAACCCTTCTGGACGCGTTGCATTGTTAAACATTAATGCAACGAGGGTAAATTTATCCATTAATAGATTGGCGGTTTATGTATTATATTCAAATTTATTTTCATCCCATTAATTACGGAAACCGACTAAAGTAAGTTACCTAAAAAATCTCAACTTTAGCGGTTTTGGTGAATATTTAAATTGATATGAATCCGATAAATTACGCAATTGCAATAAACAAAGAGAAAATCATCGTTTGTTTATTGTTGCATTGTATAGTCACGTATTTTGCATTAAACATATATGTAGTGTTGCACTGTATAGTTACGAAATTTGCATTATACATACATATATATATATTTATACTACCATTTAATTTTGGTAGTTTGAGAAATTTATGGAATAACATAAGCTTCCAAAAAAATTGAAAATCTCTCTAATTTCGAATTACAAGAATTTTAATTGGGAAACGCAACCGGAAACTAGTCCACCGCATCAAATACCGATTTACGCTATTTTCATTCCAATCAAACGTCTAATGCATTATGTTATATTTATTGATGCATTGCAGTCTGCACAAATTATAAACTGGATGTGACTGAATGACAAAGTAATTTACATATATATGTCAGTGCAATTTACATGGACGTGTGGTAAACCATAATATTATTAAATGGTACAAAGATGAAATAACATTGCAATTTACACGTATATGACAATGCAATCCACGTGTATATGTGGTGCAACGTAAAGAACAACAAACTATTTTGCAATAATCTTTTGCGAACGATGCAAAGCCGCCGCTGCCGCTCCCGCCACCTCCTAGCTCCGATGTTCCGTCGCCCTCTCTATCTTCCTCAACATCATTCACATCTCCACGGTGCAGAAAATTCAATTCGAAATGAGACGAGCAATTCTTAGTCAGTACTTGGTAAAGTCTCACAAAAACCACCACTCAAGCACACTAGTATGAACAAATAAACAGCAAAAGCAGTACCTCCGAATTGGCATGGTGGCGAGTCATTGTCGGCGACGACAAGACGAAGAATCCACTGGGATAGAAGAAGGCAAAGACGCATCCGAGAAAAATTCCGACGAAAATCGCGGCAACGATTCTCGATTTGAGCAACGATTGGTCGTCGTCCTTCTTCATCAACGTAAAGAAAATAGTGTGTGAGAAGATGGAGAAAGGCATGACAGAAATGATGGATTTGGTATTCTACGAGAGAGAACAATAAATTAGTAGAGGAGAAGAAGGAAGATATGATTAAAATCCCTTAATTATCGATTAGATTAGAACTAATTATTTGTGCACTCATTCTCTCTCATATTTAAAAGTACTTGTTTACCCTTTTGATCATAATTATAGAATATTTTAATAATTAAAAATAAAAAATTAGTACTCCCTCTGTCCCGCTAAATGTGACCACATTTCTTTTTTGGGATGTCCCACTAAAAGTGGCCACTTTCCCAAAAAGGAAAAAAATTTACCTTTAAAATAACTCTCTTCTACTTTTTTAAAATAAAACACTTTACTTTCTTAATCTTCATGCCGGATCCCTTGTGGCCGCATTTAGCGGGATGGAGGGAGTAGTTAATTTTGGGACGTTAGATCATAAATATGAAGGGTCAAAGTTTCTTCCTATTTGCTGCTGAAAAACCACTTTTTATATGATCTACATCCTCTCTCTCTCTATATATATATATATTTCATCTAATGGATATAATTAAACTATACTGTAATACCCTCAAAGTTTAATTAGTACTTAATTGCTAATTTGAGATTTAATGAGGCTTTGCATCCTTAAGAAATAAAAATAAGAAAATTTAAAATTAAGATATATAGTTGTAATTGGTGAAGATAAGTAACCTAAGTGTTACTTAAGCATGATTTAGAGGAAGTGTTAGCATATTATGGATAATCATAATATGATAAGATAAAATAAAATAAAAAGAAAAATGATAAATCTACAAAATTCTAGAATGTGGTAAAGTGATGAATAATCACATAATTAATTAAATCTAAATAAATTAATTATTTGTATATATAAAAGAAATCTAGTGGTACTATTCAAGATAGACATCAACTAAGATTTTTCTTCCTCTTCTCCCTCCATAATTTTCGAAAACTCCCTCCTTACCAACACCAAAAAATTTTCTCCTCCCAAGCATAGTATTGTGATATCAAGCCATATCAAGTATAAAGCTTAGTTAATTGAAGGTAAATAGCTATACTCTATCATGTTTATATATCTTATTTTGATAAAATTATGATTTTAAAGCATGATGAAGAAAGGTTAGAGATTTGAAAGTATTAGTGAAGTTTTGTTATTCTCATGATTTAAATCATGCATAAAGTGGAAGAATATGTAGAAATAAGATGAATTAGATGAAGATATGGCCTTAGGGTTTGAGTTTAAATTATGATAATAATTGTGATGCTATGCTTAAATTAAGTTTATATTTATGTAATTAAACATGTTTAAACATAAGATTAGAAAGAAATTTGATAAAAATCAAAATATGAGATTGGGCTAATTTTCGAAAATTATGGAGATAGAAGAGCTATGGGTATTTTATTTTATTTGCCTCTATTAACTTGATATATGATCTTTATGAAGCATGATAAGTGATATATAAATTATTTAGATTTTTCCAAGCTCATATGTAAAAGTTGGAAAGAGTTAGTTTGTGTACTCATATGCTATATGGTGTTTAAGACATATGTTTAGTCTTCCTTAAATATTAGGAAGAGAAATTGAAGAATATGTAGTAAAAGATGTCATTGAAAAGACGATATGTTAGAACGTAATAACATAGATAAGATAAGTGATGAATGTAATGTTAAGATAGAAGGATGCAAAAGCCGAAGAAATTATAATTATAATAGTTGGCAATCAAGTAAATTACAAGAAGAAGAATGAGATTATGAATTGATGATTCCATAGAAAAGAGTATGATTTCTTATTCTTAAATGTTTTAATTAATGTAAGGTTCAGTTGAGAAAGGGAAAGAAGAAAAGAAAGAAATAGACGAAGCCTCGGGTTAAATAGATTAATCCATCCAGGTGGGCTTTCTAACTAAAGAATGCACGTGCTAAAGAGTTATTTATGTTTTGATATGTTTATTATGTTATTAGATGTTGACTTGCCTGTTTTTGAGCATGTTGCATGTACCTATCTACAACAGAATTACGATATCGGCCCTATGCCGGACGAGCTGCCGGTAAGGATTTGTGTACACATTAGACCGTGAGCCGGTGAACGGATTGGCCGGTCAGAGTGTTTGAGGGGGAGGCCTACCTCTCAACACTAGAAAGTAGATATGGTATCACAGATTTAAGATATATGTCTGCAGACACATGAGATGCACATTCAGTTTTTATTGTTTTCAGAAAGAAAAGATATATGTTTTAAGAAGCGTATGCAGGTTATTTTCTTAAAAACCCTGTATATGATAAAGTTGGCAAGTCAATCATATAGCTCTAAGAGCAAGTTTTAAATGTTTTTGGCATGTGTCCACTGAGTGCTTTATGTACTCATGCCCTGCATGTGTTTCTAAACATGCAGGTTGAGCTGGGAGATGGCAATGGAGCTGAACACTGTAATTTATTTTTGACATGTAAATGTTGAGTGAGATTATGGTCATCTTGTTAAACTTTGTTGAAACATATTTTGTAAGCCCTGAGTTATATGTCGTCATACATATAGCTCAACCACTCTTTCCGTTGCAAAACTCAGTTTCCTTCTTGTTGTTAATCTGAATGTTTGGTGCCTTTATGCTTGGTTAGCTTATGAAACCCATGTTGGTAATTTCCTTGATGAATCATCATGTTTAACCCTTCTTCCTTATTGCTTGAGTTTTGCCTTTGGTAAATTGAAACCTGAGTTCATAAATTGTCTGAATTATGTTTTCGCTAGAAACAGGGCAGCGTATTGGAACCCCCTTTTCGTCCATCTTATCTGTCCGAAATTTTGTAAAATTGGTGTCATTTTAAAGATCTTCTCGATACCTTTCTATTGGTTCTTTCGGATCTCAATTCGGAGTCCGGATGAGTAAGTTATGATCTTTTGAAGTGAAAGTGTCAAATCTACCCTGAAATTCCTGCGAAAATTTTTATTCAATTTATCCTTGAGATTAAACTTCATTTCCAAGAGTTTCCTAAGTTAATCGAGTCATGGTCTAATTACTTAACTAAGAAAGGGTTAAGAAATTGGACTGTGACATATACTCTAATCAATAAACCCTAATCAGAAAAAATAACAAATTCCCTGTTTTTAGAGATTATATATTTTAAATAAGATATATATCAAAATTATCTTTTAATATGTACTATTGATCAAAATGATTTAACAGTCAAGATTTATTTTTAGTAAACTCATACAAAACAATTTTTATTTGATGCTCTTCCATATATATATATATATATATATATATATATATATAGGATGGAGTTCAAATAAA
>JAPKLX010000066.1:0-26759 GCA_026898415.1 Leonotis leonurus | reverse complement strand
TATATATATATATATATATATAGATATACACACACGTGTGTGTATTCTTTTAAATTATTTATATTCATTTATCTCTCATACGTAATATCTTTTCAGCATGATTATCTCAATTTTTATTATTTTATTCATTTCTCTCTATTACATCATATTTTTCCAGCGTTATTATTTACAATATTAATTCTTATTTTTCATCTATGATTTATTAATTAGAGTATAGTTTAATATTTATTTATTAAAAAATAATGAAATAAAACTATGTTCAAACGTGATTATCTCTAAATTTATTGTTAATTCTCATTTTTCGACTAGGATTTATTAATTGCATATGACATAAATTAATATTTATTTATTCTTCAAAAAGATTATTAAAAGTATTATCACTGTTTAAATTTCTCCATTTTCATTCTTATTTTTTATCTAAATTATAATTATATCATTTCTTCCTCCTCCATCATATCTAAGCATGGATAATATAATTACTCTAAACTTGTTTAGATAATATTATCACTTGTTAGAATGCAATGAATAAAAAAAAATTGTAAAATTATAATTTTAAAAAAGTAATTTAAAGTCTTTTAATACTATTCAATACTATTCATTTTGGAAAGACAATAGTGTCTGATCACTTCTAGCTAAGAACTTAATCTAGGCTAGTGCTATTTCTTCGGTTACAAGGTATATCGCTTCTAAGAACACACAGTAAGTGTTAACTGAAAGCTTGGAGTGTTCTAAAACTTGAGAGCTTGAAGGCTATGGAAGTTGAGAGCAAGAGAGCGATAAAGAGTTCGAAAGCTTGGTAACCGGTATTTGAAGCGTTTGAAGCAGCGAGGTATATATAGAGCTCTCTCAAAAATATATCCGTTGTGAGAGAAAGCTTTATTTGAATTCTTCCCGTTGGAGTTATCGTCTTTTTTTCCATTTTTGGTGTCTCCAACAAGATCTTGTTTCACCTACTGAAATCTTTACCAGAAGTGGTAAAGCCTATAGTGTAGCGGGCAACTCAGTGGCTTGACAAAACTTCAGTACTAGACTTCAGTGAACGAGCTTTCTTTGCTTCAACTTCAAAACTTCAGTCCATATCTTTAGTGACATGGTCCTTCATTTTTGGCATATGGGCTGAGTTCAAAAGAACTTCAGTGGCTTATCTTGATTTCCAGTCTTTAATCATTCAGTTTGTACCTGTAAACTGAACTCATTAACAAGTGAGTTCTAAAATAAGACTAGAGACAAGATTTCAGATTTGGACTTAATTCATCTTTCAATAAAGATTTTGAAACCTGAATTAAAACCATTTAAAATATTTTCCAACATATTTGTGTTCCGCGTACCGCAGTGATTAGATGCTCAATTTAAGATGAGATAATATATTATTTATAATACTATCCACAAAAGTATGAATAATTTATGCATATTTACAAATGGGACTTTAGGTTGCATTAATAACTCTATTAATCCATTGATCGGTTTCTACCTTTCGCTCAGTGCTACCTATTATATCTAATTTGACTTTTTTAATGAGAAGAATATTTATTTATGCATATAATCATTTTCAACTCATTAAAAAAAAATAATCGTATTAATTAATGTAGTCAAAGAATTTCATGCAAAACATGAACATATATACATACGACAATGGTGCCAACGAGATATCAATCAACGGCACATAGTATTTAATTAATTTAAAATTTTAGGGCTCGATTTACGGGATACTCAAACATTAAAAAGTTCAAACACAAATGTGTTACTCACTCCAATTATAAAAAAGAATCTCATTTTGTTATTTTGGTGTGTTTATAAGAAATATTAGCATTAATTTGCATTTTCAGTAAGTTTCTACCACATTCTACCCTCATTTTCTCTCTTCGATGAATATGATAACCAAGGCCTGGTGATTTTTCTTAATATTTAAGATAAATATATTAGAGATTAAGATATTCTTGGAGGTTGTAAGCAACAAATTATAAATAAAGTGATTTTGGAGCATTATTTTTCATAAAATTTAAATATACGATAAACATGTTAATTAGATATTAAACTACCCTTAAAGGTTCTTAGCAAAAAATTAAAATGATTTTACAATCTTTATAATTAAGGTTGTTAGCAGAAAATTGAACATATATATCTTACAAAATAGTCCGTAAGTGTACTAGATTTCTCGAACATGAATTTTCTCTGGTATATATGGACCTAAATTCATATATATATAACACATGTTTTGAATCATATAAGAAATAATCTTATACGAGAAATGAGAAAATATCTTAATCATTTATTTTAGGTTAATCTATTAATTTCATGTTGGATTATATATCATTAATTAATTAACATGAAGTTTAATAAATCATTTTTTTTACATGCTTATACTTGACGCATAATAACTAGTTTATATTTAATTGTAGCTATCCTGTTTTATTAAAATTGATATTTTTTTAACTTAATAATTTGTATGGACTGTATATAATAAATATTTTTTTTAGTTTAACAATTCTATTTAAAAATGATATTTCCTCCTTCCCACGAAAGTAGTCTTTCTTTTTCGATTGGGACATCCACTAAAATAGTCTCATTTTTTATTTTTGCAAATTTTTTCTAATTAAAAATTAAAGGGTATTAAAATAAATTTAATAAAATAAGAGGAATAAAATAAGATATTAATTTGCTTGTAAATCACCAAGATTTGAACTTAATATATACATCTTGTTGAGAAAATAGACATTTGTTGTTTACAGTTATTAAAACCCTAATTTTTCTGGAATCCTGTATGATTGTCCATTTCGCAACAGGCAACTTGCAACAACCACCTTTGACATTCAACAGAATTTTCATGATAACATATTGTTTAAGATTTACATAAGTAGATTGGTAGGAGGTAGAAATGCATTAAATTATTCAAGCTTAATAATGGTCAATTTTATTTAGTCATAATAATACTATGTACTTTTAAATAAGGTTTTAGTTGGGCCATGTTAATTGGCCCGCCGGGCCTATTAATTGAACTTTCTATCAAAATGCAACACGTAAGAATTAGAATTAACTGGGGCATGATGCGAGTGAAGCGGCTACTTTAAGTTCATCCAAAACCGATTCGATGTAGAATAATTACGTGTTTCGTTATTATAATAAATTCAATTGGATATAAAGCGAGACGTTTAAAATGTGAAAGAATAACATTTCTTATGTTCTCATACCTTTTTTCTCTTTGTTTCAAAAACTTGTCATTAGAGTACTAATTTTTTTTGTAGTGTAATATTTTATTAATTAATATTGTAATTTATAAAAGAATCCCTATAAAATTTTGGGTAAATTATACTTTATGACCTAAACTTTGGGAATGTGTTTAATTTGTGATCTCAATTTTACAAAAAATTTAAAATGACTTTTACATTTGGGTGTTGTTCAGCTTTTGTCCCAAATTTTATTTATAGTTATTTTTTTTAATTTTATTTTTTATGTATTATTAATAAATAATTTTCTTTAATTTCATCTATAAAATTATATTTATTAGTTTACTAATTTGTAGATTTATAAATTTTATATATTAACAAGTTATGACACTTTAAATAGAAATATATATAAATGTGCACTAAATTCATATATGAGAAATATATATATATAGGAATGAAAAACAATCTATGTCATTCATCTATCTAAAATTAATTATTAAGATTATAAATATTTTTCATTACAATATGGACATGAAAATTATACTATTATATAAATAAGATATTTTAAAAAGAATATCATAATCTTTCATTTATTAAAATGAATGTAGATATATTTTCACATTTCTCACTTAAAGATTTTTTCTTACGAGACAACATATATATAATAATATTATAAATTATATAGTAAGAAATGTAATTTATTTGGATTATTAATACATATGTTAAAATAATGTTGATAATCAGTTATTGAATTTCGTAATAATGAATTTATCAACATATGTATCACAGATAAAACTGTCACGACAGACTCGACCTGTCTACTAAGAGTACTCAGGATTTGGGTAGGGTTAGATTTCAAAAATTAAGGTCCAAAATAATCATGCCCGAAAATTCCATCTAAACTTTTTACGAGACAATCGAATATCGGGCTTAAAATAGTCAACCCATCTATATACGTGCACAACATAAACATCAATTAAAATTCATTTTTAATGGTGATTTTGTAAATATAATATTTTAAATTTTTGAAAAATTCATGTTTTTTATAAATAATATTATTAAAAATATAACATTAATTAATTATAATTAAAATATTTTTTTTCCAATATATGTTTGGTCGCATGATAGAATTAACACAATTCAAAATTCAAGTAAATTTAGGCATTATATATTTGGTCACGTGCTAGAATTTATATAACACTACTTAAAATCCAAATAAATTTAGCCATTATATAAAATTTAGGCCATAAACTAAACACTGTCCAAAAGTAGAGGTCATTTTAAACATTATGTAAAGTTGAGGCCATAAAATGAACACATTCCCAAAGTTTGGACCACAAAATATAATTTACCCTAAAATTTTTGCACATGATGCTTAATTGTTGTCCCTACCCCTGATCATAAAAATTCATAGAATGCATTTTTTTATATTTAATTTCTATTGGAGGATATAGAGGTGTTCACGGTTCCGAATTTTCGGAACCGAAATCAAACTGTAGTCGTGGCGGTTCACGGTTTGGAACCGAACCGTGTATGACGGTTCCAGTTACGGTTTCAAACCTCCGGTTACGGTTTCGAACCGTCTAAAAAATTAATGATAATATATTTAAATTTTTGAAATTTTAATTATATACCAATACATATCATCATTTAATTTTGTATCACATAATTACCTTTTTTAATGTAATACTATAATTACTAGGTAAATATTTATTTTAATTTAGTGTTAATTATATATAATATCTATATAATAATATATTAATAATGAAATAATTTTTTTTTTGATGTGTTATTATGTCATGAATACTTAAATTGAATAACACATTAAACACAAATACATTAATGAAATGAAATAAAATAAAATGTTAATCTTCATAAATATAAATATAAGATGAACACTAATAAAAAGTTATTATTTTAATTTATAATATTAGAGTTTAATTAGGTTCTCATCTAGTTAAGTTTTATTTTATTCAATTATTAATGTATTCATAAGTTTTAATGTGTTATTATAAATTATAAAAAGATTATTATAAAAAATGACTCTTTATAATATAAGAAATAAATTAAATTTAATAATAACATTGTGATATGATTCCAAATTGACGGTTACGGTTCTAAAATTTTGGAACCGTAACTGAACCGTCATCTACATAGTTACGGTTCGAAATTGAACTGTCAAATACGATTACGGTTTTCGAAAATACCGATTACAATCTGGTTACGGTTCGGTTCGGACAGTTTCGGTTCCTTTTAACACCTCAAGGAGGATATCTCCTTATGGAAATCAACCCCATATATGTATCTATAAATAAAATGTTTGACTCAGTTTACAAGAATGTAACTTGACCTAATGATAAATACTGAGTAATAAGTAATTATTGTTGTCATTTTCTTTATTTATGGATCCTATCTTCTTGGACCCTTTTTTTCTTTTCTAATTCATAAGTTGACATCTATGCTTCACTTTTTCCTAATTCATGGGCTGCGATTGGATATTTTCAAAAACTGGGCAACTTTATGGACTACCAACATTAGAATTATTTAATGGAGGGAAGAATAATAAATGGTTCATATTATTATAATTGAAATTATAATTAAGCTAATAAATCTAATTTAATCACAATCTTCGAAAGCAGAACCTTAATCTTTTTTCTCAAAATAAAACTGAGGGCTCTTGTGAACTCTTTGTTATGTTACTCTTCATTATTATAAAAAATATAACAAAACTCTTTCTCTTTTACTCTCTAAATTTTATATATTATTTTTATTACCTTTTTGGTGCTCTTTTCAATTATTTGAAGTTACTCTTCCTCCTATAGCGATTCACTTTTTTAGGTTTTATCATTCCATATTTAATTTTGTAGCTTTTGTTGATTACTTTGTTATTATTTGCATATATTGAATTATGTGTAATTCTTGTTTATATATTATTTTATATCTATTATTATTATTTTTATTTTCATAAATATCTAATAGGTTTTGTTAGATCATATTTATTAATATGTACTCCCTCTGTCCCACTAAACTTGGCACGTTTTATATTCAATTGAGTGTATTAAAATAATAAAATGTGCCAAGTTTAGTGGGACGGAGGAAGTATGATAGAAAATGTAGTGGTTTTGAAAAATTAAAGAAGAAAGGAAGAGTGGAAATGTTAATTAAATATTAAAAGAGAGCATATAATAAGTTTATTGTAAATAATATAAGATTTGATTCAACAAGTTCATCTAAAAAAAATGTATCTGAAAAATATTTTGATAAAGAATATGTAATAAGTAATCTTGAAGATGAATTGATATAAATTCAAGAGCATTTTATATACCATTATAGTTTAAATCTAGTTATATGCGATAAAGCTAATTTTTGTGCTAGAGCTATTTTTTTTGGCGTTACACAAAAATCTTCTTTATTTGCATCATCAATTAAAGGATGGAAAATTTTACAAGACAATGAATGCGTAAGGTACCACTTAAATCTTTATCTCAATTTCAATGGATAATTAGAATTGAAAATGTTGAAGTGATTAAATTTCAAGTACAAGAAATAAGAGATATTCTAATTCAATTATCATATATTAGTAAAGATCCAAAAGAATTGGGTACCCCATGAGATTAGTTTTGATGATATTATCGAAACTTATACTTAGATGTTTAGGAACGACATACTTGATGATAATACTGATCAAGTTCACTCATGTAATAGAACATGTTGATCACGCTTTGTAAAGTCAAGGTCAATTCATCGATCTTTTCTAAAAGATCGACCTTGGAAGCTCAAGATGATCTGATCAAAAAACTTATCAAGTGAGTTGTGTATCTGCCTCTAGAGAAAGTCAGAATGATATGCCTAAATAGATCAAGAAGACTAATGGGACTCTTTCGTTATCACACGATTAAGATAAATTTATAATTTTCTTATCATTTGCACTAAGTTTTGCTAGTAGTAAGCACATGGCCGATGTTCGACTAAAATTGTTTCGAGTCGTTCGCAATCTAACGAGGTCGTCTAGCAATGATAAGCCAACTCAAGTCGTATTCTCAAGGAAGACTTAGCAGGGCAATTTAACTTTTTGTTCACAAACGAAAGCAAGTAAAAGAATGTTTGAAGGTTTTAAAACTAGGCACGAAAAATGAATAATGAAAGAATGTAAATCCTAAACTAATAAAAATAAATGGAGAAACGATTTGCCTAATTAAGAAAACGAGATGCGAATTGAAAGGAATGCAAGTAACATGAAAATCGGAATTAAAAAGAATGTGGAAAGTACTATAGAGTTTGAAATCGAAAAGAACGTAGAACAAATAAACGAAATAAGAAAACGAAAGCATAAACAAAGAAACGAACTTAATAATAGAAACGAACCCAGAACAATAAACATAAGCAAACTTGATTAATAATACTGAAACGAACTTGAATCCACAGCGAAAAATGGAAAAGAACTACGAACTAGAATGTTGCAATTGACTATCCTTCGAAACTGAATACTAAAACTAAGAAATACTAACTACAAATTAGAAGTCTCGTTGGGTCGAGAGGTGCTCGAAATATAAGTGCAAAATTGTCTGGAAGAAGGTCTCGAAAAAGGTCTGAAAAATGATGATTATCGAAACTGAAAAACGTCGAATATTTATGGGCGAAGAAGAAGGTCAGCGGCCACTTACATGTCAGCGACCGCTGACAAGGCTGTTCCACGCTCCCCGCGCGCACAATCCGCTGAGGTGGTTGGCACTGGCCCGAGTCAGCCGCTGGGGGGTCAGCGGTCGCTGGCCCTGGCGCATGCTGGCTCAGCCGTGGTTCGGTTGGGGCACCAATGCCTAGTCAGCGGTCGCTTAGGGCCACACGACCGCTGACTAGTGCTCTCGGCTCTAGTCTTCATCCTCTTGTCATTTATCGATCTTTTCTCGTTACGTTTCCAACTTTAACACTTGTCTAGGCTCATGATCCTGAAACATAAAATGAAACGTAAATCGAGCCCGAAACCACATGCAAAATAGGAAAACAACAAGAATAAAGACATGGAAAATATGAGATTAGACGACCAAAAAGAGGCTAAACAACCCCCTCCACACACAAAACCTTGTTTGTCCTCAAACATAACTTAGTCTAAAATATCCATAAGAAAAATCTAACACAACATGCATTCTTGACAAGACTTCAAATCGTTCCAAAATCAACCTTCCTATCATCACGTCACGTCACATAGAGATCATAGAAGCAAGTAGTCCACTTAGACTAGATACTCATTAATTCGAACAACACAAAACAATGATGCACAAGGTAACATCGAGATCATATAACCGGCTAGAGTTTTTATCCATCACTTTATTGGCGTATCTTTCTCTTTTCTTTTCTTTTCAATATGAGGAATATTAAGGACAATGTTCACCGGGTGTGTACTCCGAATGTTCGGGTTTTACCGGTGTGGTTTTCATACCCATCTCTTTTATAATTTTGAATTATTGATTAAGAGAGCGGGGTAGAATCCTTATGTATTCCTATTTTTAACGAACTCAAAAAGACAATTTAGAACAATGTCAAGTTATATGGTCATTGTTATGAAGTGTGAACAATTAGGGGTTACCTAATGCATCCTCACGCGATTTCCCGTGCTCATGGTTCCCATAGGAGTAGAGATCTCTTGACAAACTCAATTCTCATTATAAAACATGGATACGCAACAAGTGGTAATAAACAACTAGCCAGTTGAATCAATCAATTTATACCATCATGCATCACTATCTCGATCATTCTACTAAGATTAAAAATCCAGTTCCACACATTCCTAGTTCATCTAAGTTTCATAACATGAATCAAGTCAAATCAATCAAGGCTTTCAATTCATATCATATCGCAAACACATGCCACGACTTGATTTAATCACAAGATATCAAGACAAAGTAGCTTTAAAACAATCAAGATTTTGCATAAACAAGACACTAAAATAAAACGACGAGTGCATGCACTTAAAAGACACCCCTCCCCCTACAAAGATAGAGTAATACCCTCATTGCAGAAAGTAAAGAAATATAGAGTAGGGATAAGAAAGACATCCCTGAAATGGTGCATTCGGAGCAAAAACGAGAATAAAAACAATCTGAAAATAAACTAGAAAATTAAGGAAAATACAAAGGTTAGCCAATCACACACTCACACGAAATGAAAGAAAGCAATAAATGGGAAATAGTGTGAGTTGCCTCCCACAAAGCACTTCTTTTACGTCATTAGCTTGACGAGACAAATTAATCAATCGGGAGAGTCAAAATTGAGGGTTCACTCCACAACTTCGGGTATGGAGTCATTCTCGATATATGGCTTTACTCAAAGCCAATTTACTCGAAATGACATCTTCCCCTTTTAGCATGTGATGCATCACCCTTTGATGGTTGAATTTTTCTGATAATGAGTGGGGTGATCCTTTGGGGTTTGATCTTGCTGAGACGTGTTTTAGGTCCGGTGTTTGGGTGCATGAGGGCCTCCGCGTAGGTATGTGAAAAGACGGGCCGAGAATGAGAGTCAGCGGCCCCCGAGGGTTCAGCGACCGCTGGCTCGGGTGAGGGTGACACTGGGTGCTGGCACGGGCGCTGGTGCGTGATGGGCACTGGGTCAGCGGCTGCTGAGTGTGCCGCGGTTGCCGACCATCCCTCACGTAAAAGTATTTCACGCAACTATCTGCGAGCTCTGAGTCCCCGTGCTCGCTGACCTGATCTCTCGTCGGGCCTCGCTCGCCCTTCAAAACTTCTACTTGTTCGGTCTCCTTTTCAGTGTCCTTGCCTTTTCTTTATGCGACGTCCTTACTATGAAAATCCTGCAACGTAGATTTCTCAACCAAAGAATTAGTAGTATCTACGTAGCAACAAGTACCAATAAAATCGATAGAAGTTGTGGTGTGACTCTGGTGCGCAGAGAAAGATACTTCCTCATCAAGGAAAAACATTTTAATTGTACCATTTTTAACATCAGTAATAGTATTTGTGGTAGCCATAAAATGTCGTCCTAGAAGGAGTGTATGCTCTACACCATTCTCAGGCACATCTCCTATCTCAAGGACAACAAAATCCATAGGAACAATTAATCCACCTATTTTAACAAGAACATCTTCGATTATGCCTCTAGGGTGTCTCACAGATCTATCCGCTAATTGTAGGCACATGCGAGTGGTTTTCAATTTACCTAATCCTAATTGTTTAAAAATAGAATAAAACATAAGATTAATTCCAGTTCCTAAGTCTAGCATGCCAGATGCTGCCTTACCATTTCCTAAAGTGATATCGATAACGAAGCTACCTGGATCACGCTGTTTAGGAGGTAGAGGCTGCTGCATGATTGAGCTCGCCACTTCGGAGACTGTCACCAACTCT
Organism: Leonotis leonurus; assembly: GCA_026898415.1. Lineage (NCBI taxonomy): Eukaryota > Viridiplantae > Streptophyta > Magnoliopsida > Lamiales > Lamiaceae > Leonotis > Leonotis leonurus. The sequence continues at coordinate 16,234 of JAPKLX010000066.1, read as the reverse complement.
TGATCGTCAAATTTCTTCTTCTTTGAGATCAGCTCCTTGAAGAACTTGACATAGGAAGGAAAAATCTTAATCACTTTGAGGAGGGGGACATTGGCAGTGACTTTGGAAAGCATCTTATATAGGTCTGCAAACTACTGGTCGCTTTTAACATTCATTAACCTGCTGGGATAAGGAATAAACGGGACATACAGGTTGACCACCGTATGAAGTTCCTCGTCGGACTGCTTTCTCTCCATTTCAGGTGGTGGTCCGTCCTCCTTGTCAATTTTGGTTTTGGGCCGCATCTCCATCTTATTTTCCACCACTTTTCCACTCCTAAGTACGGACACAGCTTGCACTTGATGGGGTTGCTGGCATTGTCCTGGAATCTTCTCCGTTTGTTGGTTTTGTTGTAGCTGGTTAACCGCGCTAGAAATTTGTCTCATAGTTGTCTCGAGACGTTTAATTATGGCATCTTGAGCTTCTCGGACTTTCTTGCTCTATTGCATAAATGCAGCTAAACTGTTATCAATAGACGATTTCTGAGGAGGAACATGCTGATGTGGATACTGCTACGGAGGATAAAATTGTTGTTGTGGGGAAAAATACTATGGTTGTGATGGATAGTACTGCTGCTGCTGTTGATGTTGAGGATGGAAGTTTTGAGCAAGTGGTCGTCTGTTTTGAAAATTTTGTGCTCCATGCCCTTGGAATTGTGGTTTCCATCCTGAGTTTTGTTGAGGTTGAGGCTGAGGTGTGAATCCTTATGCCGCGTAAATCTCAGCTTGTCATTCGGATGCCATCTTTCCCATTCGCGGACATCCCTCTACAATGTGGTCAAAGTTGCCACAAATTATGCATGTCTCAGGTGCAACTTTCTGTACTGACGGTGATGGGGTCAGTTCATCTTCAATTCTCGTCATCATCTCTACTATTTTCTTTTTAAGATCGGGAGTAGCGGTCACCGCACTTGCTTCCATATGCTGAGGTTGAGATGATTTCTGCTGGGAACTCGCCGCAAGTGTCTCAAATATTTCGTTTCATCTCCTCAGCTATTTTAATTGCTATATTTCCTTCCGCTGAGCTATCTACCATGAACTGTGTGGTCTGAAGAAGATCGTCGTAAAAGAACTGACCCAACATCTCCAGTGCCATTTGATGATGGGGACACTCCTGTAGAAGCTCCTGAAACCTCTCCCAGGCTTCATGGAATGGTTCGTCATGGGCTTCAGCGAAATTCGTTATTTTAGTACGTACTGCTTGAGTTTTGTGATGCGGGTAGTACTTCAACATGAATTTCTCGCACGCCGACGCCCAAGTAGTGAGAAAGCCTAATGGAAGCAATAGAAACCATGATTTCGCCCGGTCCTTCAGCGTGTATGAAAAACATTTTAACTTGAGTTGGTCCTCCGTCAGTAAGAGTAGTGGAAAAGTTTGTACCATCGTGCAATATTCTCGGATGAATGTCAAAGTATCTTCACTTGGGAGTCTGTGGTAAGTTGAGAGCAGTGACTGGTGGTGTGGTTTCAACTCGTAGTTCCTGATTGCTATCGACAGAATGATAGCAGAACTTGTGCTGCCGAATTTGGGCCTGGTGACATCGCCCATATATCTCAGCCTATCTCCATTCTCCTTGGTCATCTCGTCGAATAATCACGATAGCGAGAATTCGTCGGTGCACTCGAGGTCTTCTTCTATGGTGGCTAAAATCTCACGTCTCCAGTGTCTGTTGTCAATGAAAGGCGTCAAAGGGTTTCTAGCACTGCGGCGACCTTGCATACACAACACTCAACGAACACGTTACGTACCACAATATAGAAGAAGTGAGTAAACATAATAAATATAAATAAAAGAAAAAAGAACAGTGAATTAAATTGCCTTAAGACTTCCCCGGCAACGGCGCCAAAATTTGTTCGACTAAAATTGTTTCGAGTCGCTCGCAATCTAACGATGTTGTCTAGCAATGATAAGCCAACCTAAGTCGTATTCTCAAGGAAGAATTAACAAGACAATTTAACTCTTTGTTCACAAACGAAAGGTTTTAAAACTAAGCACCAAATATAAATAATGAAAGAATGTAAATCATAAACTAATGAAAATAAACCGAAAAATGATTTGCCTAATTAAAAAAATGAGATCCAAATTGAAAGGATTGCAAGTAACATGGAAATTGGAATTAAAAAGAATATAGAAAGTACTATGGAATTTGAAATCAAAAAGAACGTAGAACAAATAAACGAAAAAAGAAAATGAAAACATAAACAAATAAACGAACTTAATAATAGAAACGAACCTGGAATAATAAACGGAAGAAAACTTGATTAATAATACTGGAACAAACTTGAATCCACAACAAGAAACGGAAAAGAACTACGAACTAGAATGTTGCAATTGGTTATCCTTCGAAACTGAATACTAAAACTAAGAACGACTAACTAGAAATCAGAAGTCTCAACCCTAGAACAATAGGTAGAGATGTGCTCGAAATATAAGTGCAAAAACGTCTGGAAGAAGGTCTCTAAAAAGGTCTGGAAAACGATGATTATCGAATGAGAAAAACGTCGAATATTTATAGGCGAAGAGGGAGGTCAGCAGCCGCTTACATATCAGTGACCGCTGACAAGGTTGTTCCACGCTCCCCGGGCGCACAATCTTCTGAGGTGGTTGGTGCTAGCCCGAGTCAGCCGCTGGGGGGTCAGCGGTCGCTGGCCCTGGCACATGCAGGCTCGGGCACCTGGCTCGGCCGTGGCTCGGTTGAGGCACCAATGCCTAGTCAGCGGTCACGTGGAGCGACCGCTGACTAGTGCTCTCGGCTCTAGTCTTCATCCTCTTGTCATTTCTCAATCTTTTCTCATCCCGTTTCCAATTTTAACACTTGTCTAGGCTCGTGATCCTGAAACATAAAATGAAACGTAAATTGAACCTTAAATCGCATGCAAAATGGGAAAACAACAAGAAGAAAGACACAAAAAATACGAGATTAGATGACCAAAAAGAGGCTAAAAAGCCGATCACACAGGGAGTTGGTGAAGTTGTCTCTCGATGGCACTTTTAGGGGTTTGGAACTTGGATCTTACCTTATGTAAGAGAGTAGCCAATGTGCGATAATGTAAATACTAAAAGTAAAAAACTGAAAAAGAAAACATATAAAATATTCAATAAAGAAAATAACTTGACTTAGGGTTGAGTCGTTAAGTTTTTGACTTGTGCCTTGATCATTGGTTCAAAAGTTTTCGTTGTGTACACACATCGTTGGATAAATGTAGCTATCAACTAGGTTTGCCACATTTTTTAATTGTCATGATCCCCCTAGCCCCACCCAGCATATCTCAATTCCGTACCCCCTTGCCTAACATCTTGCTCAAGCCCAACCTACTCCAATATACTCAAATGGACAAATGGCATGCTTCATTGGTACTCCACGCGTTTCAGGTGCATTTCCAATGAAGCATCGATCCACAATCACCCACACTAGTCCCTCTAACAAGAATGGAGGGACACCCAACCATCGAGTTTCCAATTTTAGTTTCAACATGCCTTGCCCAAGATACTAGCGGCCGTATTAGCACCAAGGGTTTGATCAAGTTATATAAAAATCCGACTTAGTGCTTTAGGAACATGCAAACACAACTATGAGTTCGTTTAGACCTCTCAAGACAGCAAACTAAACTTAATTCATCACACCCAAGTCAATGATGAAAATTTAGCTACGAATAATTAAATGAAGTAATGCAATGAAAAAAAAAAGCATAAATACAACTATGAGTTCGTTTAGAACTCTCAAGACAACAAGCTAAACTTAATTCATCACACCCAAGTCAATGATAAAAATTTAGCTACGAATAATTAAATGAAGTAATGCCAAGAAAATAAAAGAAACCATACTTGAATTAAAATACAAAGTCTGGAAATCAAAAGTACCTCTTGGTAGGACCAACCATAACCAATGCCATAAAATGCATAATCGAAATTAAAGGTGCTCGTAAGACTTATTTTTTCCTCTCAATCTCTCATTAATATTTTAGAATGTAACCAAAACTAAAAAAGAGAATTTTGCAGCTCGCTCATTTTCATTGCTTTGTGCTTCTCGTTGTTTCACACTTTCTGCTTGCCTTAGCCTACTATCAGGCTCGAATATACAGAGGGACAGCTAGATCTGGGTCTTCTCTGGCAGCAACTTGACTCATATAGGGTTGGTGGAGGCACTTCCCTCATTGAAAGATTTTTTTCATGTTGAGTAGATGCTCCAAATCCTTCAAATCTTTGCTGGAAGGAATGATAGATATCTTTCTTTGTTTAGAGCATTGAAGTCTTGGTCGTCACGCTTCCGCTTCTTTCCTTTCATCTTTCCCGCTTTCGTCTGCCACTTCATCCTTCTTCGTCTTGGCTAAGTGGTTTCCTGCTCAGCTCCATCTATTGAAGTCTACTTCCCTACGGTACTTTAACTTGTTCTTTGGCTTGTTCAAGAGTCAGCGTCCGTAATCTTGCATCTTTCAGGGAAGGAGCTCCAACTTGACCTATGACCTGCCACCTAGACTTGTGTCCGCTCGAAATTTTTATCTTGCAATTTCCAAACCAAAAAATACTTCGATTTTCTCTAGTCTTTATATTTGAAGAGCTTCCCTAAATGAATTTTGAATTCTACAACCAACTTATCATTGTTGTTTGCTAAAAGCATGTCATCCACATATATAACAACTCTAAAAAATAAAGAACATACCTTCTTGTAAGAGAATGAATGGTCACTACCAGACTTGGTTAGTCCAAACTCTTAGATAAGACATTTGAGAATGTGAAGTACCACTAGCTTTGTTGTAATGTCTAGCATCATCCAGCTCACTATAAGACTAGCATATCGAATGAACAAATCATCTCGACAGGTCAACTTTGTCCCCTTGGTGTTAGCCAAACCAACTTATCGATCTGGCCTAAACAGATAAATGTGGTGACCTGGTCTAGGCAGATCGATCTGGTACTCTACCAATTTGATCTTGGATAGGTCATGCGATCGACCTGGTCATGGACATATCATTTTGGGATAGTGAGCTGTCCATCTGAGGCATACTGTGTGAGCAGGTCATCTCATATGTTGTGGAAGACAAATTAATGACTCCAATATTAGCTTGCCAAAGTTCATGATGTAGATTGATGAAACGATCTACTTTAAGCAGATCATGCAAATGAGCTGCCCTGTTTAATCAACCTGCTACTCCAACACTTAACATCTTTGTGGAGTATGTTTTACTTATGATTTGGGTCTCACGTGTTTGGGCCTAATTCGGGTGAGTTTTGTAATAGGGTTAGTATTTATGTCCATAAATATTGTAACCATTTGCAATAACCATATGATAAAACACAACATAAAATCCTGTAAATTAGCACATTTGTTTTCTCTATAATTTTTATTGTTCTCCGTAAATAAAGATTAGTTTGAGAGTGGACGTAGTTAACACACCGTCGACGAACCACTATAAATTTCTTGTGCGTTGTTTGTGTCATTGATCATTTTTTGCTTTATTTTTTTACATCTGGATACCTAGTTATAACAACCTTGATCTTTTTTCAGTCCATACAACGACTTGTTCAACTTGTAAACCAAATTGTGATGACAATGCTTCCCTTGACTAACCAAGCTAGAAGGCAAGTCCATGTAGATATCCTCCTCCAATGAGTCATACAAAAAAGTATTATTAAGGTCCAAGTGTGTAAAAGACAACCCACTTAGCTTAAGAGTTGAAGGTCAAGAAAATGATTTCTCTTTTATTTTTGTCTTCCCTCAAAAGTGTTATGGAGTCACTTCCGCTGCTTAAGAAGTCATAGCACCAATCGCAGCAAGGACGGACTGTTCCAAAGATCAGTAGCTTCTTGGCTTAATGGTAGCACCGTGAGGCGTGTCTTTGTTTTTTTTCGTTAGATGTGCTTTTAGCACGTGGAATCCTATGTGAATCAACAAGGCACTTACATCTGTCAAAGCTAGTAACAACTTCAAAGCAACTAACTTTACAACTGGTTATAAAATGTCCAAGAAATCAACTCCAGCTTGTTGAGTGTATCACTTGGATACCAATCGAGCCTTGGAACGCTCAACATTACCATTAGACAGGAATTTCACTTTATAGACTCATGTACGAGTTTTCCCTGGAGGTAAATGTTTGGTGTGTTTTGTTTTGTTTTTACACGACTTTTCGAGTCTCGTTTCATTGCTTTAGTTTCATTTTATGTTACATTTTGGTTTGTTTTTATGTCTGGTCTCCGTAATTGCATGTAGGTTGTTTGATGTGGACATTGGCACGAAATGAAGATGTAACAATGAATCATGGATAGAATAGGATTAAAGTTCATCTTGGTGAGAGTCTATAGCCGTAAACGGATCCAAAATTGGAGTTCAAACGAGGGAGAACGAGCCGAAAAAAAATTGTTGCGCGCAGGAGGGCAACAGCTGATAGCCAGCGGCCGCTGGGCGCGATTTTGGGTCGCGGATATTGTTATTTAAAGCCCGTATTGGGGCGTATTTTCCATCCCCAATTCATATTTTTTCTCTTTCAAACCCTACATACATTATTATTAGTTAATTTCTTTGTAATTTCGCATCGGGACGAAAGATTGAGGGTGAAATCAACGCTCAATCTAAGATTTATTCTTAGTAAGTGTCTCTTATTTTTGAATATTGAATAAATTGATTTGTTTTTTCTACCTAGTTTTATGGATTTCTGGATTAATTATTGATTGTTCTTGATTCATTCTTCATTGATTAAACTTGTGCATAATCGAATTGAATGTTTGATCCCATTTAATTCCCTTTGTATTCTAGATGAGATTAAGAAATAATTCTAGAATTTGACCTAGGGTTTAATCATCAATAATTCCAAATCGAAAACGTAGGAATTATATTCGTTGTTAATTGTGATTTTTCTATTGTGTAATTCAAATACGTGAGTTAGAATTACGACTTAATTATCGAATATGCGAGTAGATGGTTAAACAACTCTAGGAATTGATTTATTAATTACGAAACATTGTTCTTAATTGAGAAATTCTTCTTAGAGTAATCTAATACGGGAATCGTAATTACTGTCTAATTAAGAATACGTAAGTAATTAATTAGACTAACTATTAAGAAGCCCTTGAGTTTAGGAGCATGATTTAATTGATTTTAGATTTTCTCACTCTAGGCCCTTAAATCCGGAATCCCACTTTTTTATTATTTTCGTTCACTTATTTTATTTATTATTTTCTCATTCTTATTATTGATTAGAGTATTTAGAATTTATATTTATTTGTTCTTGATAACATTTAGGATTAGAATTGTCTTGCTAAACTTTCCGTTGAGATTTGACCGAGGTTAACTTGCCACATGCAATTGACCTCGTATATTTGCGAGAACCTAGAGCGTATATTTTAGGTCAAACAGTAAAGGAACCATACTCCAAGTATTATTTAGTTTTAAGGGAAACAAGCTCTTCTTCCATGGATTTAATCCACTCCGGATATAATGGTGCTTGTGTGTATGAATAAAGTTTAGGAATTTCAATAATAGATGAGATAAATAAAATATGAGTAACATAGAGAGTCTAAACTAAAAAAGAAAATTACGAAGATAAAAAAGATTGATTCTCTTAACAGAGCCACATATGTAATAATTGAGGTGAGAATGTGTGGTGGTGATTTTGTCAGAGCAATGAAAAGTGGAACATGCGGAGAAGTGTGCATAGGAGCAAGATCAAGGGCACGTGTGGCAGTGAGAGAACCACGGTGTATGACTAGAAAAGATGAAGAATCATAAGATGTGTGAGAAAATGAAACACTATTTAATGGAGCACAATATCTCTATTGATGAGTATTGTGTTGGTAGAGAGAATTAAAAGCTTATATATCTTATAACCTGGTGAATATCCCGAAAGAACACACTTACATGCCCAGACATAACTTGGATCTATGAGAAGCCTGTCTTAAAGCAAAATATGTACAATCAAAGACCCTGAGATGATGATATGATGATGTATTTAGGATTTATGACTGTCGGTTGGGGAATGAATATATCAATTAAATCTACTTTATTCTTAGCTATCAATGTTGTAATCATTGATCGGCTCCAAGCCATGTAATTTGAGCCATATAATGGCTATGTTACCAAAATCGTATCAGGATTGTCATTTGGATGGAGACATAAGGGATTGAATGCAACATCTTCCTTGAAGATCGATACTTCTTTTTTCATTCTACCGCACCATTCTTAGAGAAGATAAAGCCTTCAATCATTCAACAGTAAGCACAACATGATGTTGTTGATACCATAGTAAAATAGAAAAAGATCGAGCTAAGAAAGATAAAGAACGAGAATGAAAATGAATTGAATTTTTATTCTTTGATAGGCTTCGCACCTACTAAATAAAACGTCAACACGCTTTACAAAATAAACTTCAACTCTTCAACGTGAAACTTTCTTCATTTACCTCGACTGAGCTTGGCTCTTATATATCCCTAGAGAAACTTAAAAATGTTACTTCTTCCTTGCGTTCACAAATTTGTTACTCCCTCCGTCCCACCTTAAATGTCCCATAACTTTTCGCACCGCAAACCAAGATAACTTTAATTTAACACTTTAATTCATATGTTCTCACTTTCCTTACTCGCCAACTACCTTACTTTTTCCTTATTTTCCACCCAAAAGTGGAAATGAGACATCTCAGCTGGGACGTCCCAAAATGAAAATTAGGACATCTCCAGGAGTACTATAAGAGCATGCGCAACGGGGGAGGCGCGCGATACCCGGGCAGCCCCTGGGGCAGGGGCACGGGCAACCCGCCCAGGGAAACCCCCGCTGCGGCTGCGGGGCGCCGGAACCGGGGCTGTGTCCCCTGAACCCGGGTGCGGGCGCGGGCAACCTGTGTTTTTGTGCCGCTGCGGGCGTGGGTTTCCCAAACCCACCCCATTTTCCTTTTTTTTTATTCTTTAATTCATCTATAAATACCCTATTTCAATCCCACATTTTCACACATCTTTATCCATTCTTCAATCTTTCAACCATCTTTCTTCAACCATTTTTATTACAAGTTAGCCAAAAAAAAATGGATGAGCAATTCAATAGATTTCTATACCGAAGTCAAGGCGGAAGCTCCGATAATCAAAGTTCGGACAATTCGTCGTCCGGCAACCCGAATTATCAAAGCTAAAATTCTCCTTTCTCTCCCTCTCAATTTTCACCCTCTCAATTCAACCCTATTTTCTTCTCTACTCCTTATCCCGGCCAAACTTATTCCGGCCAACAATTTCCATTTCCTCCATACTCACCTCAATTCTCTTCCCAACCATCTCCTACATTTTCAACCGCTTCCTCCGGGAGAGCCGGAGGACTCGGCGGAATCAACTTGAATGATTCCGTCGACGATTCTACGGACGAGAGTCTTGCTATCTCTCTCTCCAAAGTGGGCGCTCGAACCAAAGTGGATGTTGCCTACACCGAGGAGGATGACATCATACTTTGCCGCACTTGGCTCGACACAAGCCAAGACCCCATCGTCGGCAACAACCAAAAGGCCGACTCCTATTGGAAACGCATCACCGACTCCTTCAACCGGCAACGCAACCAGCCGAGGCATCGCACCCTCCGCCAATTGAAGTGTCATTGGCAACGTATTCAAAGTACGACCCGTGAGTTTTGCGCAATCTACAACCGGTGCAGCGATCAATGGGCAAGCGGCAACTCCGACCACGACATCTACCAAAAGGCGTTGGCGGAGTATAAACAAACCAAAAGGTTGGAGTTCAAATACCGACATTGTTGGGAGATTTTGCGAAACACGCAAAAATTCCAACGCGTTGTTCCAATCATCCACACCAACAAAAGGGGAAAAAACAATATGGGGGAAGGGTTCACGAGCGACTCAACCCAAGGAGGCGACGCCCAACCCGAACCCGAGGAACGTCCGATGGGGACGAAGGCGGCGAAAAGAAAAGGGAAGGGTAAAGCCTCCGCCTCCGAGCAACCAAGTAACGAAGCGTTGGAAACTTTGAAACAAACTTTCAATGCAATTACAACATTCACGTACGATACAACAAGACTTGCTTATTACAAGATCTTGTTGAAGGATACGTCGAGGATGACGCCCGAGCAACTCGAGATGCACAACACTATGTGTGCTCAAATTAGGAGTAGGTTTGATTTTTAGTTTAGTTGCATTTTAATTATTGTAATTTTTATTTCTAATGTTGTTTTTTAATCATTGTAATTTTAATTTTTAATGTTGTATTTTAATTATTGTAATTTTTATTTCTAATGTTGTATTTTATGTATTGTACTTTCTATTTCAAATTAAATGTTGTGTTTTAATTATTGTAATTCTTATTTTAATTTTCGTTTATTTATTTATTTTTTTTCATATTTATTTATTTATTTTATATTACAAATTTAAATTAACAAATTTAATTAATATTATTTTTATCAAATTCAATCATTTTATAATTATTAAAGTAGAGATTCCGGAAACCCAAAGCGAGAAACTCTCACTGTTACCTACCAACACAATCTCCCAAACCTCACCAAAAAAAGTTTCATTTATTTACGCAATTGCCATAGAACCCAATATTTGAGCAACCATTTGGGGACGTTCTAAGTGTTTTGAGAAAGCAATATACACGTGCCACAAATCAATATACACGTGCGTATGTACCTACCCTCTCTAGTGTGTATGCGTTTCTCTCCTAATTCCTAAATCCTAACGTCAACAACTACCAAAAGCCAGCCACCTCTTCACTCCTCTTTCTCTAACTCTTCGCCCCATTTGACGGACTTTCCAATAAAACCCCACCACCACCACCCCCTTTTATATTTCTTCCGCCTCCAGTCCACCACCCCCTCACATCTCGCTCGCTCTCTCTCTCTCTCCCCCTCTCCCAAAATGGCTTTAGCTCCATCTCACCTTTCCCAATCAATCTTCTCCACCAAACCTACTTCCCAAAGGACTCTCTTCTCACTCCCTTCCGCGCAGCGGATCAAATCTCGCCCCTTCTCCGTCCGAAACTCCGTCGCCGCCGCCCCATCCCCAGCCGTTTCCGTTAAGACTTCCAACAAGGTCAAGCACGTCAAAGCGCGCCAGATCGTCGACAGCAGAGGCAACCCCACCGTCGAGGTTGATCTCATCACTGAAGATGATTCTCTCTACCGCTCCGCTGTCCCTAGCGGCGCCTCCACCGGGATCTACGAGGCCCTCGAGCTCAGAGACGGCGACAAGGCCGTCTATGGTGGTAAAGGGGTCCTCAACGCAGTTAACAACATTAACCAATTTTTAGGCCCTAAGCTCGTTGGCGTTGATGTTAGGTATTACATTAAGTCCCTCTTTTTAACTACATTTTCCTTATATTGTTGTCTGTATTCAAAGTTCATAGGTTTCTTTCTTGACAACTACATTCCTAAGAAGAGAGGTCGACTGGTATTTGGCAGTTTCTTAAACATGGTTTTGTCATATTTTGAATACTTTGAAAGCGATGGATTATTGACATCTCCCTCAAATATCTTTGTCTGTTTTTATATTTGATTGACTGATACCATATGCACATATAATTAGATGTAAATGTGTTTGTTAATAATCTTTAGTTAACTGTTTTTCAAAAAGAAGAATCTTTAGTGGATGTCTTAAAAGAAGAATGTTTGTTGGAAAATAATGAAATTGAGCTGGAGCTCAAGCTCAGGCAATCGTATTTTAGTCTAGCTTCTTCTTAAAATTGAGATTGGAGTAGCTCAACTCGTGGACTGCCCTATGCACCTACATCTTGTAAATGTCAGTGAAGGAATTACCTTGTGGTAGAGGCTTCGAAAAAGCTGGTCATTTAGTGCCTGTATTATTTTAGGGTAAACCGAGAATTCCCCTACTTCATCTCTTAGAAACTTGAATTTCATTATTTTTGCTTCTGGTTTTGAATTGCTTTTCAATAACCAAATGCATTTCTTTCTCATTAAAGGAATCAGACTGATGTTGATGCGGTTATGCTGGAGATTGATGGAACGCCAAACAAATCGAAACTCGGAGCTAATGCTATTTTAGGAGTTTCTCTTAGTGTATGCAGAGCTGGTGCTGGAGCAAAGGGGGTTCCACTTTACAAGCACATACAGGAGATCTCAGGCACAAAAGAACTCGTTATGCCAGTTCCAGCATTCAATGTAATCAATGGGGGCAGCCATGCTGGTAACAACCTGGCAATGCAAGAATTCATGATATTGCCAGTTGGAGCAAGCTCATTCTCTGAGGCATTCCGGATGGGCAGTGAAGGTTTGTAATAATTTAAGTGGTTTACCAACTAAAAGGCTTGCATGAATTTTCATTTCATAAAGTTCTTGTCTTGACCAATTTAGCATGTCAAGAGGTAAAGGGGAATCAAAATGTACTTTTTGGTTCTCATTTAATCTAAACGGATTTATAGAATTGCATTCATTTTGATTGAATAGAATATGAACAAAAAACCAGAAATGTCAATAGTCAAAAAGATATGAACCACTAAATAAGGGAAATTGTGTTGCTAAATTTCTGTCTAATATATGTAAATTTTTCTTTTTGTATGATGTATGACATAATTTTGTTGTTCTGTTTGTTTTTTAAATTTCTATTGTGATTCTGCAAAAATATCATGCGTACAAGTTACAACTAAGAAAATAATGCACTTGTTTTGGTTTGTGCAGTTTATCATATTCTAAAGGGCATCATCAAGGCTAAATATGGTCAAGATGCATGCAATGTTGGAGATGAAGGTGGGTTTGCTCCAAATGTGCAGGACAATCGGGAGGGATTAGTATTGCTCATGGATGCGATTGAAAAGGCAGGGTACACCGGCAAGGTATAAAAATTTAATGCTTTGCTAGTTGTGCATGCTTGGAATGTGGTATTCTTGTTTCTCATCTTTTCGTTGCAATTCTTGGTCCAGATCAAAATAGGAATGGATGTTGCTGCTTCTGAGTTCTTGACTAAAGAAGGGAAGTATGATCTCAATTTCAAAAAACAACCCAATGACGGTGCTCACGTGCTGGCTGCTGAAAAACTTGGTGATCTTTACAAGGAGTTCGTGAGAGATTTCCCAATTGTATCAATTGAAGATCCATTTGACCAAGACGACTGGAGTTCTTGGTCATCTCTGCAATCCTCAGTTGATATCCAAATCGTGGGAGACGATTTGTTAGTAACGAATCCGAAAAAGATAGCAGAAGCTATTAAGAAGAAGGCTTGCAATGCTTTACTACTAAAGGTATGTGGCTGGACATATTTCTTTTTAGAAGTCGATTTTCCTTTTTCCTATTTTTGTGGTATTATTCATTTATTTATTACAGATCTGTAGATTACCAAGGATTATTAGATTCGAACCACACTTGACAAATTATTATGTAGTACTAATATTTTGATGCATTTCATAAATTGTTGTGCAACTTAATGTCCAGTAAATGATGTGCTGAAATCCTAAACTAACATGGCAGGTAAACCAAATCGGCACCGTAACTGAATCCATTCAAGCAGCACTCGACTCTAAAGCCGCCGGATGGGGAGTGATGGTCAGTCACCGCAGTGGTGAGACGGAAGACAACTTCATCGCAGATTTATCTGTAGGCTTGGCTAGCGGACAGGTAATTAACTGCTCTATTTTGTATTTATTAGTTTCATTTTACATGCACCTATCTAATTGCTTTTCCTTTTTGTGTACAGATCAAGACTGGAGCGCCTTGCAGAAGCGAGCGTTTAGCCAAATATAATCAGGTAAAAATTAAGGACACTTGCCCATGCATGATTTTATATGATGATCAAATCTTTTCTCTGATTGGATTGGATTGTTCTGAATGATGATGCAAGTGTTTTTCGACTCCAATTTGCAGCTTCTCCGCATTGAGGAGGAACTTGGGAATGTTCGCTATGCTGGTGAAAGTTTCAGATCCCCATGAGTTGGTCATACCTAAAGCATTGGGTTTAGCTTAAATCTCTCTCATTCTCTCTGTATCTTTCTTCTTTTTGTTGTTGTATATTTAAAATGAGAGAAGTCGTGAAGAACAAGCATGGTCGTGCATCTGTTGACATTGTTGAGGCAATTTCCTGAGAATAAAACAGCTGGGCTGGGCTGGGCTGGGTTGGTGCAGAGAGCTTTTGTGGTGTGTTATATTTGTAACGAGAGGCACTATTGGTTTCTGCATTTCTTGTCTTTTTGTTTCTCTATTGCAAAAGATAAACTTTGAAGAGATCCTCTCTCTAGTTTCCATTTTAAATGCTTATTTATAGTGACTTGTGTGCAGATATGACATTATGTGTGAACGCCTTAAATTATGACCAGTCTTTTGAACCGTGGGCGCGTTAAATGCAAGTTATAGAATTCAGCCATAACTTTTTGAATATTGAAATAAAGATTGCGCCCTATCCTAGATTTTCGACAATTGTTTGCCTCATTAGGGACATCAAACATTGGTGGAAAAGAAAATATGACACGATGAATTTATCCACCATTCATCAATCCTCAAACTTTACCAAATCATGTTTGGATTTCAGCACTCATATTTTACTAGGTCAAATACTAGTCTGTGTGTTATTATGTGTGGTTAGCCTATATGAACAAAGAAATACTACCTTCATGAATGTTTTACATTTTGATCCGATGTTTTGGTTTTGGATGAAAGAGTGTAGTTAGTGTAGCTTGAGTCACATTTGTTATTATTATTTAATTGAAGTGTGTGTTATAAATAGAAAGTTTAAAATGTAACAAACATTGGTGGACGGACCGAAAAAGAAATATATAACAAATATTGGTGAATGGAGGAAGTACAATATATAAATATAATGTTTGATTTTTAAGATTAAAATTTGTGGGATTGAGTGAATTCTTAGAATGAAAATAAATTACTTCCTATGTCCTATCCAAGATGACCCCTTTCTTTTCGGCACACAGATTAAGATAATCCTCTTCTTTTTATTGACCGAATACACTTAAAATACAAAAATATTACCATAAAAGAAAAGGGGTCATCTTTGTGGAACAGACGAAAACGGCAAAAAGGACTGTATTGAATGGAGATGGAGGGAGTACTTTTTTTTTATCATCACATCAGTTTCTGTTACACAAAAATTGATCTCATGCTAAATTTTTTGAAACAATTAAAATTTTCCAAAACTTCAACTATGAACGCATCCCTATTTTAGTTTCAGTACTCCCTCTTAATGAACGCTAGATTGATATGTATATTGATTTATTTATATAATTCACCAAATATAAATTGGCAATTCGGTTTAGTAAATGCGGTTATTGGAACCTATGAATAGTAGCTACAGGTATATATATCTTAAGGCCCCATTTGGTACATAGGATAAGGGGTGTTGGGCAGAAATAATCACTCCTTATCTTCCATTTGGTTGCATTTTGGAATTTGTGAAGGCCCTATACTATAAACTTGGGCCCGTCTGGAACAGTAAAAAAATGTTGGATATACCATGTTTATAATCCATTGGAAGAAGGTGGTATTAAATTCATCCACGTGGAACAGTGAAAGAAGGGAGAGATCTCCAAGTCCAGGGATCTCCAAGTTTCACGCTTTAAAATACTTTGATCAGACTTAATTTAATAATATTTTACAAGTGAGAGATCTCCAAGTCCAGGGATCTCTGAACTTTCACGCGTAAACAAGACTATAATGAGGTCAACCAAATGCAATACAATTTTAATCCCAATCCTTTTCTTGTATACCAAATGCCCATCTTTATAAAAGTTATCAACCCATTTCCCAACACACCATATTATTTTTATCCTATCCACTCATATCTCATCCTTCCTACCAAATGGGCCCTAATAGAATAAACCTTCATCAAGGAGGTGAACACAAATTAACTCGAGACTAACACTTTGTAAATAAGCAGAGTAATTTACATTTTCTTGGGAAATTCCACTATAATATTTTATATGACTAACTGGACCGATCTATTATTGTTCTGAGAGCCTAACATTTATAACTAACTGGGCCTCACATATATATATATATAGCTCAACAATATATGTCTGCACATGACTCTAACACCAAGAAAGGCATGCATTGAACAGAAGTAAGAAAAAGCAAGCACATATTTTAACATAGTTTATAGAGTAAAGCAATGTTAGTTCAAGATATGTTCATATATATCCTCATACATTCAAATCCTATTCCGGATAGTCCGAAAGAGAAAGAGAATTAAGTAGGAAATTCACAAATTGGATTGAAAAAAAAAAAAGGGAAAAGAAAAGAAAAGATAAGGCCTACATGAAA